>JAOXYD010033357.1:0-14039 GCA_028565735.1 Pinacopodium congolense | reverse complement strand
ATGCCCTATAATGTTTGATTTGCATATTGGAGCTTAATGATCAAGATTGGAGGAATCGGTTCGACTGGTTTAATCTGTTGGTTTGACCCTTTTTAACCCAATATAGCCCAACTCACCTCTCTTTACTTTTTTTATTTTTTATTTTAACTTACTCTTCCAACTTTTTTTTACTTTTTTATTATTTTTATTAACTATTAAATCTATTATTTTTATTATTTAATTCTTATATGATATTATTTATTTATTATATATTTTTGTTATATATTTTTATTTAAAATAATAAATATTAAAATAAAAATTTTAATATAAAATATTTTTGATATTATAATTTAGTAAAAGATTAACAAAAAATATATTAATAATTTATACATTTTATTATTTTACACCGATTCAATACCAATTTTATAATAGTTTTATACCGGTTGAACCTTTAAATCTTTAACTCCTTTCATTACCAGTTCGATATCCGGTCCAGTTTTTACAACATTGATTTTAATAATGAATTTCATTTTTTATTAGGCTAACTCTTACTTTGTCTTAATTCATCAGTATTTGGTTTGATGTGTATGGATCAAACACATGACCTTTAAATTTTTAAGTTGACACTCTATCAGTTAAACTACCTTTATAATATGTAAAATTTTTAAAATTTAACCTAAAACTTATAAGGTTTTGGATCAAAATATTGGATGCAATTCACATGATAATGTGGGATCTATTTAAAATTTTAACAAATAAAAGTGTGTCACTTGGCATATAAAAGAACTTAACAAGGGTTGGAGTTAATATTCTTTTTGAATATTTATAAACTATTACTATTCTTTTTAAATATTATAAAAATATTATAATTCTTTTTTAACGTTTTAAACTATTAAATTTGATTGAAATATAAATAAAAATATTAGGTGCAAATAGTACTTTTTTGCCATTATTATTAACTTCCATAGAATGTCTCATTCTTTACTTCCAAGCAATTAAAGACTACAAGTGATTTTATAGCCGAAAGGCCCATAATTCAAGGGCTTAAAGCCTCAACTAAAGATTGAAGCGTTTCTTTAAGTTGAATTATTTTTGATAAGCTAAGCTTCGTTGAGCAAACATAAAAGAAAAAAACATTTTAAAAATTAAAATTGCTATTGATTTATGCTGGATAGATATGATAACGTGAAACAGTTTGTGTGAATTCGGAAGCAATTTAGCAATGGAATCATGTCACAAAAAGGCCTATAACTACTACGACTAAAAGCCCAATTTAAAGCCCAAATGAAATTTATTAAACCCATAACTAAGTATTCATTTTTAATGTTGATATCAAAGTAAGGCCATCGCCAAAATCAAATAATTGAAAACCTAATCACATAAATGACAGCCTATACATCAGCTAAAGATAGGATTCAAAATAAACCATTAATTTGACGTTTATAGTCTAACTTGTAAAGTCAACATTCATTTATAAAACAAGCCTTCATTTGAAGACAATTTAGCGAGAGGGTCATAATGAATTGTTTAATTTATGATGATTTAATAATAATAAGCTTTATTATATTAAGAAATTATTTATTGAAATCTGAAAATATTAACAATGTTTCTTAAAATATAAAATAAAGTTGTATTAAGGGTATAAGTAAATATTTATAAAATATTCATCCTAGGTTTTGGGGGATACTGTTAAGGCAGAATCTATGGAACTCTGATGTGTTATGGTGGGAAAAGGTAAGCATTACCTGAGCTTAAATATGAAGCAAAATCATATTTTTAGTGCATTTATCAATGAAAGTTATCACTGAATCACTTGGCGTAGACGTCCCCTACGCCTTTTTCTTTTTTCATAAACCATCAAACTAAATTGCTCATGTTCATATAAACATGTAATGCATATAGTTTGTATAATAGTCATTTAAATTTTGGCTTAATAAGAGAAAAGATAGGAGTACTTTTTAATTTATAATAAGCACATAAAGGGAATAATTTCTTATATATAGTTCAAAATTCATAGCCACTAAAACAAACAAACAAACAATAAATTTGTTACAAAAATTGAACAAAAATCAAAAGTTAATGCCTTACTTATTGATTAAAAAAATAATATTTTAACATTACAATGAAAATTATGAGTCACTTTAACCTCATAAAATAATAAATAGAGTTAGATCTGACAAAATGAAAAGTGACACAAAGACTTAAAAAAAGATGTCATGAAACTATATATATATATATATATAATGGAAGAGACGCCACTCTGTTTTGAACGTTTTGGTTGACTAACCTACTGTAATTCATTTCTATTACGAGCATATTCTACCCTGCATATAAGGATAAGCCGACTATTTTGAATGTCGCCTGATATGGTCTACCTTCAATTTTTATATTCAGATTTTAATTGATATTATACATTGTTGAATTTGAGGGTCTTTTTGAACATTTGGTCAAAATTTTGATTTATTTTCTCAAAAGTATAGTCAAATAACAACAACTGAATATTTATTTTGAATTGATAAGACAAGCGCCATATAATAACACCGTAGAAACACATTGCAAGTGTTTATAGCAAAAAATTCTTTCTAAAAAACATGTTTATAGAAAAAAGAATGTGCAAACTAAAGCATTAAAAATGTTAGGCTAGCATGCATTAGTTTCATTGGTTAATAGGCCATAGTAATTTTCGCTACTTAAAAGGAAATTAACGACAATTTAGTAAAAGAATTGGACTTTGTTTATAATTTCATTCAATTAAAAATATTTTGATATTAAAATTACTAACACAAGGTCTTTTACTATTAAAAATAAGATATGATATTTTAAATGTTTTCATATTATTTTAATATAAATTAATATATATATATATATATATACACATATATATTAGTCTCTACAATACTCAATAATAAGGGCGAATTAAGTGTAACTAAAAATTTTTAAGGTTTTACTAATTCAAAATTCACTCTAAAATACTGTGTAATATGATGATAAAATATCAATATATTTCAATCATAAACACATAAAACTTATATAAAAGTAAAGAGAGTATGAAGAAAGATTATAAATCGATTTTTATAGTAATTCGAAAAATAAACCTTTTATATGTTCACTCTCTAATATACTCTTAGATATTCCATTGAAATTAATGAGGTAAAAAGAAACCTTTTTGCGCAACAAAACTTTTATACGGTGAAAAATAACTTTTAATAATGTTCTTTAGAGATGAAGCAGAACTTTTAAAGGTATACTAACCCCTACAAATATACATAATAAACAATGTCTTAATTGAAGAAATTAATGCACAAGGTTTTAATCCATCAATGAACATAATCACTAGATTTGAATGTTCTCAACAAACTATTTTCACTCTTTAATACTTCTCAAGATCATACAACTTCAAAAGCTTTATTTTCTCAAAACATCAAAACTTATAAAACTTTTTCTACAACCAAAAACACATGTATTTATAGCTTTAGGCATCTCAAAAATTAGTTAATAATTCAATCTAGCCATTGCCTTTTGTTAGAAAACTATTAAACACATATTACAAATGTTAGAAATAAGAAACTACCTGTTACGGTTTGGCCTGAAAGACACATTGGTTGATTACTCTAATAAATTAGTAAACCAATACCCCACATTGATCGACCAGTACCTTATAAAACAAACTATTCGCACAATAAACTTGTATTTTCACCTATAATAATTGACCACTCACATATATTGGTTGATTAGTAGCTGGCGTTTTACTCTATTAAAGGTGTCATTTTAATAGTTGTTATACTATTGGAAAAAATTCACTCACTTATTCCAAAACATCAACCAATCACTTCCTTATATTAATCGACCAATATGCATAAAATGCTTACATTAGTCGACCTATATTGGTCAACTAATATACTTGTAAACAATTTTCAAATGTTTTCATAAGGGTTTTCCTAACCTTCTAAAACCCATTCTTTTTAAAAAGTCTTGGCTTAAACACATTTATAAAAGTTTTCCAAAGATGTTCTAATGATTAAAAGGGTTTTTTTTTAATTTCCAAAATTCCTCTTGATTATGAAGCATTGTATGTAATTTACCTATGTTCACATGATCGTGTAATCAATGAGTGAGCCCCTAAAGCAATGAAACCATCAAAACAAGATTTAGATGCAAAAATTACATAAATGAACATAATACTTCTTAGTTCTCTTAGTCTTGATGTCTTCTTTTATTTGTAACATATCCTTCTTCTAGGATGCCCCTTTGGCTCTAATGTGTGTTAGTGTATATCTTCCATATTCCTGTATTTTCAATTCATTAAAAACAAAGTAGCTATTAGTAATAATGATGTTTTGTCATCATTAAAACTTATATTGAAACTTTTCATGATTTAACTTTCTCCCCCTTTTCAATGATAACAAAGCATATGATATTAGAAAATTAAAAATGAAATTGATCACATTCAATCTCTTTAGACATCAAGACAATATGAAATGAGTCCACTTTTACCCATGCATCATGTAAATATGACTTTCCATTAATTTATAGTTAAGTAAATTAATCTATGCTTCAATGTAATGATTAAGATAAAAGAATATATAGTAAAGATAAAGCATGAAAAAGATACAACATTCAAATGTATATTTCAAATGATCATTCCTTCTATACAAAGATGTCCATATCACTAAACTTGATTAAGCTAATATCACTAAACCTCTCCCCCTTTTTGACATCACCAAAAAGCATATACATATATAATTTTTCAAGTTTCCAAATTTAATAGACCCAAGATCATATTAAGATACCATCAATCATCCTTAATTCTCTTCTAACTATGAAAAACCTATCCTTATTCATTGGTTTAGTAAAAATATCAACTTATTGATATGTTTTTATCAACAAGTTCTCTCTTAATATCACCGTTTTACACATGATTTCTAATGAAATAATATTTGATTTTTATGTTATTGGTCTTATAATGTTGAATAAGATTTTTTAAAGAGAAATGGAACTAATTTTATCACACATAATGGGTATTTTTATGAATCTATGTCATAATTCCTAAGTTGTTATTTAAGAAAAGAATTTATGTACAATAACTAACGACTACTACATATTATGCTTCCATAGTTGACAAGGCTAATGAAATTTGTTTCTTATCATAAAACTAATGCATTACTTAAGAATTAACAAATGTCGAATGTGTTATTCTTATTTGAAAGACTACCTATATTATCCATATTAGAATAGCCAACTAAATTTAGAAATGCATATATAAGATGTAAGCCCTCTGGCATCCAATAAGGGGTGAATTAGGTATTTAAAAATTTTCTTTTCAAATTAAACAATTTAAATACCTTAGGCCAATTGTATTTAAATGCAAACTTTAACCAAATTCAACTTAAATGGAATGATATGCTTATCTCAATATTAAATAAATTCAATCAATAATAAACAAGCACAAAAAACATAAACTAAAAGAGATGAACACACATATTTATAAAATTTTATTTACCCCAAAGATAGACTACATTTTATCTCCAATTACTTATTAAAAATTCATTAAAAACTAATTCCACTTTAATTGGGTGAAGAGTAGCCCTTACAACAATCTTGTTTACAAGGTCAAGAGGAACCTTTACAATCTTACTTTAAGGGTGAAGAGTAACCTAATACAATCTTATTGACAAGGGTTAAGAGGAACCGATTACCAATCTTGTTTATAAGGTCAAAAGAAACCTAAAACAATCTTGCTTAAGAGAGTGAAGAGTAACCCTTCCAAATAGAAACAAAATACAACAGTTGTTCTTAAAAAAAAGTCCAAAATTAGGCTACCAAAGCCTTAACTTAAGCTTATATATCTTATCAAAAACCTTGATCAAAATCAAAGTAAGATAAGGGCTAAAATGCAACTACTGTAATGCTTATGTCTTATGTAATCTCTAATGCGTATATATAGCAAAAAACAATCCAATTTGCATTGAATAACCACAATAACTTAAATCTTGTTTTTCACAAGTCAAGAGTAACCTATCAAATCTATTTTAATGTCAAAGAGTAGCCCCAAACTCAATTAATAACAAGTACAAACAAATCTCATAATATTAGTAACACCTTAAATGGTGTTTCATTGAAGTTTAACCTAGATAAAAGATTTTATAACTTCTAGAGGCAAACTCCATTTATGAAAAGTCTTCCTAATCCTATAAATCATACACAATCAAATGAAGTAACAAAAAGAAATTATAGCATTCAAAAATTTGATTTAAACAAAATGCACACAAGCTATCAAAATATGCAGTCTTAATATTCCAAACTAAAAAAACCAATGATTTTAACCAATTAAATAGCATAAAATCAACATAAAAAACCTACTTTAACATTAATCTATCAGCTAAAAATAAAGCATAATAATAAAAATGAAACTAATGCTTCAAACAGATGGATTAAATTAGGAACACAACATGAACATGCAAAATTATCAAAATATAAGCTGTCAAACTTTCAATCCTATAAACAAATGATTCGATCCTTTTATAATCCTAAAAACATGTTATAAAACTTCTTATAAGATAGAAAAACACAAATACAATAGATTTATGTAATTTTGAATCACAAAACTCATATTTAGATAGCCAAAGATAGGTATAAACGACAGAGCATGTAAATCTGGATAGTTTTGAGCAAACTGTTAACTTAGAGCTTAAACTAAAAATATAAATGCTTAAAAATTAAACCAAAAATTCTAGGACACTCTTGAAACCTTTAAAAAGCTAAAAAAAAATAAGTTTGAACACTTAGAAACTTATCTAGATAACCGAAACCAAGATTAACATAAGAACATAAAAATAGAGACAATTTTGGTATATGTGAAGATTTAGGCTTGAAACAAATGAAATAGGCTTCCAAAAATTCAAAACTTTGATTTAAAAAACTCTACAACACTTAAAATAATAGAAAACAATAATTTCATACATTTAAAATTGGATTAAGATAGCAAGAATTGTGATTAAAAAAAGAACAAAAAGTGCAGAAATAATTTTGATATATCTATGAATATAAGCTTATACCTAACAAAATCTAACCCTGTAAATGAAAAAAAAAGTTCAATACAACTCTTGAGTATAAAAATAAGAGCAATAATTTTTCAGCTCTAGAGATGAGATTAAAACAAAATAAAAAGAGAAATAGGGATGAACTAATAAAGAGCAAAATCTGGACAACTTTGAAGTTCTTGAGAAGTTTAGCTTGTAAAACTTGTTTCTTGAGCATCTAGATCTATTAAAATTGTTTGGGAATGTTAAATATAGGGTTAAGAAGGTTTAGAGCTACTGGGAGACATATATAGTCATTTAAGAGACAAAATGATATAAAACCCTTAAACCCTAAACTAGGCATTATAGACAGCTTTGAGTAATATGTATTCTTAGAGTTTTAATCAACATTTTGAGTGCTTAAAAATATAAGTAAACTCTAATGCACCATTAAAACCTTGAGCAAGATGTGTTTGATGGTTTTAAAGCAATAAAAATATATTTGAGTACTTAAAAATTAGATTGAATGATGATAACTCAAATCTGGACATATTTGAGGCATATCAACAAATGAGCTTAAACTAAACGAATTTCACTTCTAAAAATGCAAGCAAACGACTAAAATGAATCTTAACTATCCAAACATTAACCAAATATTGAATAAGATTTCAAACAAGATTTAAAACATATATCAAGGCTTTTCTAATTAATAAAAACATTCAATTGATTCAAAACATCATAAGTAGCTTGATTATAAAATCTTTCCATTCTTTAACAATCAAACCTTTCCACAATCATTTTCTAAACTTTTATAAACGAAATTCACATCATAAATAGACGTAAACAAATTGAAACACATATAAACAACTTCAAGCAATATACACTTGAATGGCAGAAGTAATTTTTGACTTCAATCTTCCAAATTTATGGCTGTCTTCTTCCTCCACTTGCAGCTAAACCTCCCCTATATATAGGAGGCATTCTTAGACGTCTGAAGCATCTAGATTTAGGAGTTAAACACCTTAGTTTTCTTTAGTTTTTAGATCAAATTAGTTTTTAAGTTTTTTTTCTTTTCAATCTTTTGTAATTTGAGATTTTCAAGTTGTTTGAAGTTCTAACAAATGTAATCACGGTATTCAAAGTTAGATAGCCATATAAGGGTGTGATTTGGTTCATTCTCAACTTTTAATTTTATGTGTTATTGTTGTTATTTTGAATTAATCAAAGTATTGTTGCTTAAGTTATATTTATTATGTTCTTTGATTAATTGTTATGCTTAATATGAAATTTCAGTTAAGTTATCATGTTGAATCTGTTTATGGATGGTTAATTGTGTTAATTTATGATTAATGCATGATTATTAAGTTAATCTTTGTTTATTGAATGCTTAATACTTGTTCTGAATTGATCACTTAGGGTATTGCTATTAGATAATCTAGGATCTGACAGTCTCTACCTAAGTTATTAGAAAATTCAATAAACAATGTGGTTTAAATCAGGGAACTAACCAAAGATTGGTTAATCACGAGGGTACTAGACTTAGATTAGAATAATTTAGGACTAAACTTCCTGAACCTTAAGCCTATTACTTAAGTTTGAGGCATACCAAAACCCCAGGATAGGACCAATAGAGATAAGTTAGTGTCTTAACTATAGCGTTGTCTTGAGTTAGAGAAGACCCTAGCTTAAGCATCACTGATCCATCAATTAAATCATCAACTACTAAAGCTTAATTGAATAAATTAGGAAAAGAAACCTATAGGTATTTTGCAATTGATTAGAATTTTTCTAGGATTTTTAGATTAGATTTTAGTCATTTATTTCTTAAATCATAAAGTTGAGTGTCCTCTAGATAATTGTAATCTGATTGATCTAGTACTTACATCCTAGAAACTTCCTTATGGGATCGATATTCGGAGTCTTAAATATACTCCACTTTATTACTTGATTCTACCAGTACGCTTGCCAAATGTTGGTCTCGAGTTAATTTTTATATAGTGCATTAAAAGATAAATTAATTTGTGCTAATTTTGTATTTGGCCAACCGCAATCAATCATTCAAAGGAAGTTAGAGGACACTTCAGACTAAGTAGAACTGCACATAAAGTTCTCGAATCCATATTTTATTGGCCATCATTGTTTAAGGATGCATTTGAATTTGTTAAGTCATGTCATAGATGCCAAAGAAGTGGTAACATCTCATAGAGATATGATATGCCTTTGAGTAATATTTTAGTCTGTGAGATTTTCGATGTTTGAGGCAATGACTTTATGGATCCATTTCCTAAGTCATTTTCCAACCAATATATTTTAGTGGCAATCAATTATATAAGTAAATAGGTGGAAGCAGTTGCCTTACCCATTAATGATGCCAGAGGGGTGGTTAAGTTCCTTAAAAGAAATATTTTTACAAGGTTTGGGACACTTAGAGCTATAATTAGCAATGGAGGTTCACACTTTTGCAATAAAGTTGGCGAATAGAGGTTATTGCAATTGAATTAATTTGATGAGTTTTGCCTTAATGCCTATGAGAATGCAAAAATTTATAAGGAACGAATCAAGAAATGACATGATAGACACATTATTCCTCGTGAGTTTAAAGTTGGCGATAAGGTTTTAATCTATAATTCTTGTTTAAAACTCTTTCCTGGAAAATTGCGGTCTCGATGGGCTGGCCCTTATGATGTGCTTAAGGTCTATCCATATGGCACCATTAAAGTTTCAAATGGCCAAATGTCTTTTAAAGTCAATGGAAATAGGACCAAGTTATATTTATCTAATAGGGTTACATAATTCGCTACCGTTCTTTTTTCTTTCCGACCCTATTAGATAGTTTTTCTTATTTATTTATTTATTATTTTTTAGATCTTATAATGTGTGTCTTTTCTTTTAGTGCATTTTAGTTAAGTTTTTTTTTCATTTTTAAAGTCCTCTTTTGTTTTATTTAAGTCATTTTATTCTCTTTTCTTTAAGTTCCTTATGTGGTCTCTTAAAAGTTCTTCTTAGTTTCTTTTAGTTTTCCTTTTTAATTTTTAGTTATTGTTTAATTGTTTTAGGATTGATTTCAGTAGATCTTTAAGTTTCTTTTAGTGTGTTTAAGGTTGTGTTTTGTTTTCTTTTATCTAAGTATTTTTGTTATTTTAATTTTAAAAGTTTTTTAGATTAAATCCCTTTTACTCTTTTTCTATCAATTTCAATGTTTTCAAAGCCTAATTTGGAGTAAATTGAGTCTAGAATATTATATTTAAAGTTAGGATTAAATGGGAAATCATTTGCAGAGAAATTTAGGCTAAAATTGCCAAATTTCGCAGTTAACAAATAGTAAACTGCTGGTATCAAAGCGGGGGCTGGAGGTCACGTTTTACTCTCTGAAACTGGAAGTAAAACGGTGCACTTAAGTGGTGCCATTTTAGTCCCAGCAGGTGCCATTTTAATCTGCGTATAAGGCAGAGACGCAACCTTCTCCCTCTTCTTCTTCCCCTTTTTTCTCCTGTGCAAACCCTAACACCAAAATCTCTCATTTCTTGCTCATTTCTCCACCATTTTCAACGTATTTGGGCTTGTTTTATGCAGAATTACTGGCTCTATCAGATTCTAACATTAAAATTTCCTAAAAACCTCTAAATTCATCAAAATCAAGATCAAAGGTTCGAAGGTACTATACATCCACCTATGTATTTTCACAATTTCCCATCAATTTAAGCATTGTCTTATTATAATTTTGGTATATTTGGATTCCACTAATCATTATCTATCTATCCATACCAATTTTATACTATATTTTTTCTGCCGCTCCAAGCTTTCCATAATGGATTCTTCTTGAAACATACCTAACTTTAAGATTAACATCATAAAGTCAAACCATTAGTGATTAAGCATGTTTTGTTATCATCAAAACCAAGATTGGAACCTCCCTTGGTTCAACAGATTGTTCTATGTTAGTGCTCCTAGAAGAAGAAACTTCCTATAGGTGACTCCTTTTTGCCAACCTTTTAGCTTTAGGCATGATTTCCACAGTAAACAGTGAAGTAAATGTAAGTTGTCATATTCATGCCAAAAACCCATGATTCATAAGCCACAAAAATCACATGTAAGCATTACAATAAGCATATAATATATGATTTCACTCAAAGAACTAAACTCATGCAATGTTATCTCTAATTGCTTAAATCCAAAACTTATGAAACATTTAAATTCCTCAACCATTCATCTCAAAATGAAGGACTAGAATGCTCAATTAATCAATTAAGCATAATGAGAAAGATAATGAGGTGCTCGTAGATTATAATTAACATATAAACTCCCTCTTAAGAACCTATGAAAATAGTAATTTCAATTGAAAGTAACACATGCTATCTTTAACCAATTTAAGTATAATGTACATCAATTATTAAGTTCATAAACACTCAAAACCTCAATTTTCATCTAAATTGTTTCAAAAAGCATTCTTATTGAGTGTTTTATATTAACAAGTGATTTTAAAGGCTCAATAACAATAAAAAATTCATAATCAACTCAAGTTGTACATTAAAACTATAATTTTAGCAAGAATAAGGAATCCATTTCACATAACACAATATACCCATATGGAAAATCATGAAAATGAACTCAAATGTGAATAAGTAAGATAGATAAGGGATATTTCACATATTATGGTGTCTTAGATTAGTAAATAACTTCAAAAGTGATGGAAACTCACAAATATCTGACCAAGAACACCTTAATCAAGTGAAAACCCTAACTTGTAGTGAAATCCCCTAAATTTAAGTGTTAAATGCAATGATAAGGTACATACCTTGTTGATTTGATGAAAAATTCTTGGATTGATACACAAAAATCAAGTTCAAAGGTGGATTGTTAGGTAGGTTATGAGAGATGTGAGAATTAAGAAAATGATGAAAGAGAGGATAAGGAATTGGTTTTATAGGTTTCAAAATCTAAACTCGCATCCGTGACCCAAGCTATAATTTCTTTTGTACCCGTTTCACATCGTGACCTAGGGCATGATTTCGTTTGTACCCATTTCAAGGCTTGGGCCACGGCTATAGCATAGGACATAGAACCCAGGCCATGATTTCTTCTATACCTATTAACATGAGCCATAGTGATGGCCCAACTCATGGAACATATGCCAAAATTTTCAAATATTGCAATTTTTCAATAAATTTGTGTTCCAAACCTTCTTTATTCCATACCTATCCAAAAATAATCAAACTTGGATCAATTTTTTAAGTATAATTGATATAAAATCAAAAGAAACATAAAACACAAGATCACATGTAAATGAAATCATATAAATCATGTTATAATGTGACCTAAATGTTATAACTTCTAAGAAGCAATGAAAAACATAAAAAAAGATAAAAGATAAACGTTAGGTTGCCTTTTAACAAGCACTTGTTTAACTTCATAAGCTTAACGTCCTCATTAGACTCATCTATTTTTAACTTTCTAATTCCAAGCACGCTTTTTTTTTTGTGTGCTCCCCTTTAGAACCCTTTACATCCTTATTATCTTCTTTTCTCCTCTCATCAAGCTCCTTCAAATTAAGGATAGACATCTCCTCTACTCCTTGTTACTTATAACTTGATCTCATCATTAAATCAAACTTTGTTAACTCATGCTTTATTTTCCCCTAAACAACACTTGAAGTTCTATCATTAGATATATTTGAATAATAATTTTGTTCTTCATTAGAATATGACTTGATTGTTTTAGAATTAAAAAAAGTAATGGATTCGTTTTAGATCCTAACATCCAATTTCTTTTCTAAGACATCATTAAGGCCTGTAGGTTACTAGAAATGGCCTCCCTAAGATCAATGATGTCTCATCTTTGTCCTCCATATTCTAAGATTATAAAATTAATAGTAAACATATATTTACTTACTTTCATAATTACATCCTTGACTTTACCTCTAAGATATTTGTTGGAGTTGTCACATACTCATCAAATAATAGAATACCTAACTAAATATACTATATAACATGGTAAGTCAGGGTCGATCCTATAGAGATTTGGTAGTGTTTTTCAACTATTTCAAATGTTACACAAAAGAAAAATTACATAAAATAACCCCTAGATACGAAGGAATTAAAAGAAACAAAAAATGCAATTAACGAAAACAAAGTGAAAGACAAGAAATAAGTACCAATAACAAAAATATGGGTAGAAGATATTTTCTAGATTCATGAATCATAATTGATCATCGAAAACAAATTAATTATGTTATGCCTAATAAGTTAGCTTATAGATGCAAACAAGCTCTTGCGTCTTAAGTTTCTCCAATTTGAGATAAGTCCTATATGATAGAAAACTTACCCCTTAATTATGTGGCAACCTAGAACAAAATCTTTAGATTTAGTGGCATAACAGCTTTAGGAAATAACTAACCTAAGTTATAATCACATAAGCTCAGATTATATAAGTTAGAGAATTGAAATCCTAAGCTAATTAACTAAGTTTACTAAATCAATTAACCTATCACCACTTATCAATTTTTGCTTATAACAATTATAGATTAAAATTTAAATTATGGTCAATCCTATGAATAAATCCCTAACTCATGGCATTAATTCCAAATTCTAAGTCAATCTTAACATAAATCACAATGCCCATTTAAAACCCATTCCTAATTCTCACAATTTGGTGAGCTCGTCGTAAGTCAGCTAGAGTGAATTGTTATCTCTAATATTGCTAAAATACCTAACTAACCTAACTAAGTAGTTAGGGTAAGTCAGGGTCGATCCCACAGAGAGTTAGAGTGAATTGTTATCTCTAATGTTGCTAAAAAGAAAACAAAACCTTAAAGATAATTAACAAAATAAAGATAAACAAAGAAGAAACAAACAAGAAAGACGAAAGCTGGGTGGAAGATATATTAGGAATTATAGACTTATAATCAATCATCGAAATAGATAAACTGTGATTGGTGTAAGATGCTAGCTTATAAGTTCAAACAATCTCTCAAACCCTCAGTTCTGCCATTTTCAGATAGGTCCTATACGATAGAAAACCTATCACTAATCACAATGCAACCTA
>JAOXYD010033337.1:0-14040 GCA_028565735.1 Pinacopodium congolense | reverse complement strand
TTAAGGAATTTGTGGATGAATGTTATAGGAAGGCCAATTTCTTCAGTATATACCAGAATGTTATGAAACCCATTCGTGGTGTTATTTTTGGCCTGACTTCGGTTTCGAAACAATTAATTCACCTGCTCAGAGAGTTGTGTCTGGGAGGCCTAAAACTACAAGACGAAGAGCTAAAAATAAGCCCAAAAAAGTGAATAATTCGAACAAGTTACCTCACGAGGGATAAATACAAAAATGTACCAGATGTAGCATGCCATGACACAATGCAAGGAAATGTAATAAGAATAACCCATCAACAAGTGTAAAACATTTTTGTCTTATAACTATTTGGGTTTGTAATTTGTGTTTAAAAAATTGATTCTAATTCGCAACAAGTGTAGGTAAACATCCAAGAGACTATTTCTAATTCACAATTAGCATCTAAATCATTATCATAGGTACTTATAGTTTGTATGATGTATCATTTACAATTATCAGTTGTGTAATTTTTGTGTGTACATCATGTTCAAGTTATATATTATGAACATAACACATTTATGTCATATACTCTTAAAAAGTAAGTTCAATTGCTATTGTTCAGGTTAGTACATTTCCATAGGTGCACATTAAAAGGAATTTCAACACAATTTACCCTCATTTATTTAAGTTGTCCTTTGAACCAAGATGTTTTAGATTCAAAGGACATCCAAATATAACTTCACAACAACTACAAGTTGAAGTAAGAAACAGGAGATCATTACTGATAACATCTAATTGCCTTTCTGGAGATGTACTTTCACAATCTAGTGCGAAGAAAGTAATATGAATTTATATCAATAAGTCAAAAGGTCTCCTATACCCTCTCCTACTTTCTGTTTCTCATTGCATCAAGATATGAGCTCTGCTTTTGGTTTGGATGAAATTGAAGTTCTGATTTTTTGAACTGTTATTTTGAACTATTTAAGAATTTGTGAACGAATATCTTGTTTCTGCACAGACAACACCCTTTTTAGGAAACCAAAAAAAAAAAAAACAAGTTTCTTATATATCCAACTCCTAACACAAGCAATGGAAAATTTGTTATAATCTCATGACAAACAATTGTGGAATATGAATTATGAAATTTATAACGACAATCATTTAATTGTCATTATAAAGTTCAAGATTTTAATGTCATAGCATAAGTCATTACATATATGTTGTATGATAATTCATTATAAAATAATCATATGACAATCATAACATGATTCACTATAATCCTAATTGAACTTTCACAAAGCTGTAATAGATAACACATACAATTGCAGTAAATCCCACAAGACCAGACATTAACATTATACTCAACTCTTTTTTATCATTCTCCAACTTCATTTTATCTTCCTCCAACTTACTGTTTTTTTTTTCGTCATCAACTTCAGTTGCTCTTTAACGTCATTTGGAACCTCCTTCTCTAGTGTTTCAACCTTCTTATTTAGTGCATCAACCTCTTTATTTAATGTTTCAATTTCATTCTTTTGCATCTTAATGAACTCATTAGCTCTTTAACTTAATTATGGATCGTATCACATGAAGTGATCACAAGTTCTCTACAAAATAAACTTCACAATTTACTAAATATTTAGTATAATATGAATTAGAATAAAAAAATCAATTGAAGTTCCCTTACTGGGTAATTCCCACATCTATAAAATCTCCTTCCTGTATTATTCTTTGACTGTGAAATTCTTAATGGTGTTATCAAACCACAAAAGCAAACCACATTCCCAAAATTAGTTCTGAATGAGTTACAGGTTGATGATGATGATTCCATAATGATGATGATTCCATTTCAAACCTTCACAATATACAACGATGCAATATGTTTTCTCAATAAATGGCCTAAATAAATATCATACTTTTGAAATATACGGAACATTTGCAGTGAGGGAATGTATACATTAATAAATAAGTGCAATTACAATGAGCATCATATTATGATTAATTATTGTTTTCATTCCCAAAGATAACCTTTTCATTCAATAGAAGTATTTCAAATTTAAGTTTAAAACTAGTAAATTATTCAATCAATACACAGTTCTTCACAGGGTTGGTTCCTTAAAAAAAACTAACGCAAATGTAAGAAAATTAATACATAGGTCTTCACAATTGTTAAGCCCATACCAAATCTATCATACAACTCATTCATACGGCTATTAAAATCAATATCTCATTCAATTAATTTATATTGCCACACCAAAACTATCATACAACTAATTCATATTACTAACTGTGCAGAAGATTTCAAATTTAATATCTCATATCTGTGTTGATAGAAAGATAGCAACTCGTTGAAGTCTCTAGTTCAAAAGCTTAAGTGTTAAGCACATGCCTTTGTGTTATCAGTCATTTGATTGTAGATAGTAAGACAACTTAAGTGTTAAGCATTTGCGTCTTCAAATCCCAATTCACTAATCGCATTAATTCTTCCTTTGCAAAAACAATAATGCACATGCCTTAACACAACCCAGACAAAGGCATCGAAACTTTAGACCAACACTGACAATGTTTTACCTGTTTATTAGTAATACGCAAGAAAAATAAAGTAATATGAACAATATTATTCATTATTTAGAGTCCATAACGCAGACATTACAAAAAAATCACATGCAAATACAGAAGAGGGTGGAATATACTTTTTAACATATTAAATATTACCCTATGATATAGAAGAAAGGATCGAACACTATAGAAATGTACTAGCCTTTCAAAAATTTCAATTACCACCGGCGATTGTGGACTGCAAACCTGAAGGAGATTGTCAACTGTAGGACGCCTATAGAAGACAAACATAGACGAAATAGGGAGGGACTGCTGTAGGGAGGAAGAAGCCAGCGTGCGAGTGGCGATGACTCCGTTTATGTCTAATAAATACCAACAGGAAAAATGTTGTCGCTTTGTCTTATGGGAATGAAATGAGAAGGATACAAAACAACATCATTTTTGCCTTCATAAAATGGCGCAATCTTGTACACAGATAGGATGCGCTACCTCATCTTCATATGGATCGCCCTAATTGGTTTAAATGGGCCTATGTCATATGTCAGACAAGCGGTTATATAGGCCTCACATAAAAATTTCAAAATTTTAATCTACGTAGCAGTGCCATGTTGACAGTCGGCCCAAAACTTTTTTCACATGGTAGCGGTCCAGTGTATTCCAACTAATGAGAGAGTGCCACATGGCTCTAAATGGCAGAAGTTAACAGAGATACGTTGAGGACGTTTTTCCAAATGTTAGGGTCCTTTCTGAACATTTTGAAAATGTTAGAGTTTAAATTGAACAATTTCAAACGTTAGGGTCTAATCTGTATACTGATGCAAACGTTAAGGTTCAATAAGGACTTTTCGCCAACTCAAGTTTAATGACCTTTCTCATGGTTTCCAATTTATTAAAGAATTTGTTATATTTGGTAAATCTTCTAATAGTTAAATTAGACATAATTTAGTCGTACAGTTGTGTATAGTACTTGATCTATCTTACATTTAAGGTATAGTAACAAAAATTGTAGTTATGATCTGATCAATTTTGAAACCACTTACTTATTTCATGAATTTTAAAAATTATTAATATAAGTATTTTATATAGGTTTTAGATGATATTTTAACATATTTTTACTTTTACTAATTTGAAAATTTGCCTTATTTAAGACATATTTTTGTTAAATTTTATGATCATGTTAACTTGAGGATCTTAGATCTAAAAGACTTTAAATTTAAGCTTCTTGTATTTTATATTTATTAATCTAATATATTTGAATGACTAAACAAAGTAATTAGGATTAACGGAGATAGATTTTACCATGATCATTTAGTGTGTCTTATTTTCATAAAGACACCTTAGATCTATTCAACATAATTAATTTTCTAGACTTAGTTAATTCATTAAACTCTAATAATTAGTTTTCTAGACTTAGTAACAGATTGTGTAATTGATAAAACTCTTTACTTATTACTAGTGTTATTGAATATTGATTACTTTAGTTATTTAATTTAATTATTTAGTTTAGTTTATCAATTTAATTTAAAATTTTGTAGCTAATCAAATACCTTTTTAACAATTAATTATAATAGATCTCTGTAGGAATAATTTATGGACTCACAATCCACTGTATCACTTGCAGATAGGGTAGATCATAGATTAAGAACTAATTAATAGGTTTTTGGCACTGCACAAAGAGGTCTAATCCTAGTAATATTAAGAATATATTGATGTCGATTACTCTAGATTTTGTTTTATTAATTTGCATTGATTTTCTTTGTTATTTATTTTCGTAAATGTCTTAATTTTTTGTGTGATTTTTTAATTTTTTGTTTTGTTATTTCTTTTTTAAAAACTTATGGTTAAAAGTTTGAGTAGATAGTATTTGATCCTAGGTTAGAGGAAATTATGCATAGATTGCGAACGCAAGTTTAACCAACCACTTATAACAAAGTAGAAGTTGAATCCATTTATGAAGAGAAATTTGAGTTAAAGCTCAAGTAATAACCATGGAACCATAAGAGGAATTTATAATACCAAATTGTGGAAAGGGAAGAGAAGATAGAAGTGAATTAACTGTGATAAAATTAATAATGAGGAATAATAACAAGCCATGATCTAATATAGTAAGGCCAAAGGTGAATGCTAATAACTTTGAGTTCTCCCATAGAATTATCTTTATAGTCAAGCCATTGCAATTTAAAGATTATCTTTATTGTAGGATTTAGATCATTATGAGCATTAAGATATAGTATTATATTATTTCTTTAATTTAATGTTGAATTTCCATATTTATCTTGGATTTGTTTATGAATATTAATGAAATTCGTTGTTGAATTTTATGCAAATATAAACTTAAATGCCAATAATTTGATTATGCATGTTTGTGATTAAGAAATCAGATATATACTTTAGATCATCATAAACATGCACCTTACATAGGGATCTAGAGATAGGCTTACATAAGATATCTAGATTAGGTGTGATCTTAGTCAAAATTATAGGTTCTATAGATCAAATTAATTTATTCAATTTTTATCTTGGGATAGAGAAAAATTTCACTTAATTTATCAATTTGAAGAGAACTACATAATTCAAGAGATAGTAAAAACTAACTTAGTGAACCTAAGTTTTAAGATATTATAGAGAATCTGTTAAATTAGAGGTCGTTTGATTTAGCTTTTGGTTTTTATTTTTGGTTGTGGTTTATGTGTTTTTATATTGGTTTTGTGTGTTTTATTTGGTTTTTGTGTAATTTTTTTGGTTTTGGTGCTATATTAATATGTTATTTTTATTTTTATTTTTTGTTTTTGTATTTAGAAAAATATAAACCAAAAACCAAAACCAAAAACTCAATAGAATAGGCCCTTAAGGTTGAATGATGAATACGAATGCATCTTAGGGGGATTATCTATCTAGATCTTGACTTCATTATTACTTATTAATCGTTGTGAGTTTATCTTTGGATTTGTCTTTAGTTATTAAATTTATTTTTTAATTAATCAATTAATTAATCATTGAATAGGTTAGATAGTAAGGATAGGAGTTCTTCAGTAAGCACAGTCCTTATAGATTCGATATCTGGACTCAAATTAGTTATACTACGTAGAGATAGGTGCACTTATGTTATTGCATATAAGTATTGTTTATTTGTGATTCGTCAGTATTTTATTTAAAATTTAAGCATGTTCATTTATCACACATATGAGAGACTTATAATATAAATGACATCATAGTTAAGAGGACACTTAGCCTTGCTATAGAGTTAGAGTTTGAAATTTCGAGTGCTTTACAAGCACTAAGGTAAGAGCCTAACGAGGGTGTTTTATATAAAGTTTTAAGAAATGATTTCATATGCCTTTCTCCTCTGTCTTAATATGAATTTGTCTTATTTATGTGTATTTTTAGTTAAAATGTAGGTTATATTAAAATGGCTACTATCTTTTCTTCAGAGATTAAATTCTCGCTCATCTCCATACTGTATAATTGGAGTATATGAAAAGGATTACGAACATATTTACAAAGCATAGAAATGTGGAATATTGGATAGACCAAGGACATATCTAAAAATAATGTTAATTGATATGTCATTTTCCAAATCTTTTCGTTATTTCGTAGGATCCAACATACTTTAATGTCAACTTTCCTTTCTTTTCAAACCTTATCACATCCCTCATCAAAGATATCTTTAAGAATATGAAATCTTCAAATAATAATTCTACCTATATGCACTTTGGGTCTGTATAATTATTTTGTCTATTGAACGTTCTTTCTAGTCTCTATTTGATCAATGAAATCTTCTATAATGTGATCCTTCTAACTACCTCTCACCTACCTTCTTTTTATACATTGGTGATTTACATTTTCATCCATACAATACCTTATAAGGTGCCATCATAATGTTATTATTTTATTTATTATTGTAAGCAAACTCAATTAGAGGCAAGTGTGAATCCTAACTACCACTAAAGTCCATCACGCGAATCCTTAACACATCTTTTATAGTTTAAATCATCCTATTGGATTTTCCATCAGTTTGAGGATAAAATGCTATGTTAAAATCCAATGTAGTTTCTAAAGCCTCGTGTAATTTCCTCCAAAACTAAGATGTGAATTACGATCCTCAATTAGAAACTATCAACATGAACATTCCATGGAGACTTATCCACTTAATATACACTCATGCGAGCTTGAACACTAAATAGATAGTTTTATTAGTAAGAAATGCATTGACTTTATCAATCTGTCTAAGATTATCTAAATTGAATAACATCGATTCCTTATAAGTGGTAGACCAACCATAAATTTTATTGTGATTCTTTTCCATTTTCATTTAAGAATTGGTAGTAGTTGCGGCTTACTCACGGATCTCTAATGCTCAAATTTTACTTGCTGTCATGTTAGGCACTTAGAGACATATTTAGTCATATACTTTTTTATATTATCCCACTAATACACATTTATGATATTATGATACATTTTGGTGGAACCTAGATATACATTATATCACATAGCGTGCTTTCTTTAAGATTTCTTCTTTCAACTTTTGTACATCTAGAATGAACAATCTTTCATTTATATGTAGAATGCCTCCTTCATCGATTTGAAAATCAATGCAATGCCTTTTTCAAGCTTTAAAGATAATATTTACAATTTAAGATCTTAGCCTTGAGAGACCTCAATCTTATTTAAGAGTACCGACTACACTCTGATACTAGCTAGTAATATTCTTAAATTTGAAAATTGAAATATGAAATTGACCTCCTTGATACATTAGATCATGCAACTCCTTAGTCAAAGCTCTCCTCTCTACAAAGATATGTACCAACTACCTAAAGACTTCCTACTTAGTGCATCTGCTACGACATTTGCCTTCTCACAATAACAGTGAATTTTGCAATCGTAATCATTTAGTAATTCCATCCACCTTCTTTGCCTTAGATTTAAGTCCTTATACTATAATATATATTTTGGACTCCTTTGATCCGTGCAGATCTCACACATTTTACCACATAGATAATGTTTCCAAATCTTTAAGGTAAAGATCACTGGTACCATTTCTAAATCATAAGTCATGTAGTTTTTTTTCTTACTGTTTTAACTGCTTAAACGCATAAGCAATCACCCTACCATTATGCATCAACACATATCTTGAGTCAGCTTATGAAACGTTATAGTATAATTGAAATTCTCCACCTTCAGTTGGTAAAGTCAATACTAGTGTTGAGGTCAAACAGACTTGTAACTTTTAAAAGCTCTCTTCACAGGCATAAGATAAAATGAATTAGACATTCTTTGCATCAATCGGATCAACAGAGTTGCTATTTTAGAAAAGTCTTGAACAAATCTTCAATAAATAACTTATCAATCTTAGGAAGCTTCATACTTCTACCATTTTCTTAAGTCCTTTTCAGTTTGTTATAACTTCCACATTCTTCAAATCTGATTATATTTTGTCTTAAGAGATCATGTTTCCTAATAATGTGACATTCTCTAACTAAAATTCACACTTCAAAAACTTAGCATAGAATTAATGTTCTCGAAGTGTCTACAACATTAATCTTAAATGTTGTGTGTGTTCCTTATTTGCTCATGAATATGCCAAAATATCATTGATGAAGACAATCATGAACCTATTTAATAATGCTTGAACACTCTATTCATTAGATTTATAAAAGTTGCTACAGTATTTGTAAGGTCAGCAAATATTACTAAGAACTCATAATGGTCATACTGGGTCCCAAAAGCAGTCTTCAGTAATCTTCTCCTTAGATCCTTAGTTAGTGGTATCTAGGCCTTTGGTTGATCTTAGAAAAATACCTAACACCTTGAAGTTGATCAAATAGATCATCGATCCTGGGTAATGGATGCTTGCTGTAGATGGTTGCCTTATTCAACTGCTTGTAGTCTACATATAACTAGAAAGAACCATCATTTTTCTTTACAAACAGTAATAACACATCCTATAGTGATGCACCAGGCTTGTTGAAGTTCTTATCTAGCAAATCCTACTAGAAAAATATGAAGGTTGTTATTTTTTGCAAATAAATCTCTGATTGAAGTAAAAAATCCTTCACACTCCTATCTGGGAATCTTATTAGCCACTAATATCAAAACTATATTGGAGGGGATGGTCTTTCTATCTCTTTTAAAAGTAAATTCTATGTATTTTAGAATCTAAAACATCACTTTCATCTCTATATAATCTGGGGTAGTATAATGACTAAACAACTAATCTATCTCCAATATTATATCAAACTATATGACTAGCAACACCATTACGTTCACTACTAGCATCCTACCATTGATCTCTATAGGATATGAATAGTAGATTAGATTCACCTCTTTGGCATCATTGGATGGTGTGGAGACAAACAAGGATTCTTCCATTCTATCTAATACTATGTCTAGTATTATAGCAAAGTTAAGCTATATAGAAAAATGAGTTGCTCTTAGATTTATCAAAACTATAACTTCTAATTTAAAGATGAGAAGAATACCTAATATAACTGTGTTCAAAATATGAGCATCTTAAAGAGTAAGGATAAATAACCAAACCTGACCATGACTTCATTATTGAGAGCTGGAGGACTATCTTTGACTGCAATCTCTAAATCTACCTCTCCTGTCTTTGACTATGGCCTCTAGATCTGTCTCTCAATTATCTCCTTAAAAAACCTTGACCTTGCTAGCCATCAAACTGTGGTCCCCCTGATGCTATTAAAATGTTGGTTGTGCCACACTAAAAGAGGATTGTTGGTATGCCATTACTGGGTAGTTGATCAAAAATCCATATTGACCACATCTGTAGCAAGTTTCTGGGGGTATGTATCATGGGCCTTGGTGTACCTTACCATAATGTTAGCTGATGGAGAATGTCAAGTTCGAACTACTATACTTGAAAATTTTCCCTCTAATACTACTACCTGCTCTAGACTCAAACTTGAATCTTCTTAGATGTCTACAGCTAGATTTTACCTTGTTATCATCTTGAATGACCCTCTATTGAGAGCTCTCACTCTAATTTTACCCTGTTAAAATTTTGATTGCTACTATTGTCATTATTAAAAGTTAAAGGGTCTTGTTAAATACCTCTTTCTTTGATCTCCATGAGTTAAGGTATCCTACACCGTGAGGATCCCCTCTAGCTATTTGATCATATTTATTAAGGTAGAGAACTTCTCCTGACAACTCATAATTATGATGACAAAAGGAGGTTCCAAACCTAATATATACTTATTATTCTTCCTTAACTTATCTGAAACAATCTTTGGGGAATATTAGTTTAATTGGATGAAGTCAGTGGTATACTCATCCACCGTCCCATATCCTCGATGTAGGTTCAGAAATTCTAACATGAGTACCCCTTGAGTTGTTAAGGAGAGGAAATAATCCGTAAACCTCTTCCTAAACTACGGTGTAGGTCACTACACCCAAATGTCGAAGGATGTGGTCTCAGTACCCATCTTTGGCTACTCTTTCTAAAGACATTTCCACTAAGCCCATCAGCTATGTATTAGAATAGTGTGGCCTCTTACTCTACTTCTCCAATTCATCGAGGAAGTCAAAGACCTCCATGGGTCTAATTCCCTCAAACTCTAACAAACGGAATCTTAATATGCTGTAAATAGCTACATATCTAACCTCTTCTGCTCTGGAACTGTGACTGGTGACATAAATTCTTCGTCTTATTGTTGTTGTTTTTATTGTTGTTATTGTTACTATTATTGCATCATCATCATCATCATCATTTATTATATCATTGTCATGGAGTCCTAGTACATAGCATTGTTGGTTTCTATCCTTAAAAGAAACGTTTTCATGTCAAATATAAGTACCTCAGGAACTCCTTGTAATACCTTTGGCTCTTTTACTTATGCCTTTTGAGCCCTAGTCATCATAAGCCTATTGCATCTTCTAACTGATGCATTTAGGGCAAGTGCCTCGTCTTACATCGGGGCTGCATTATGTGCCTCTTAGTTAAGTTGGATGAGGAATTGCGTTTGACTGTTTATGTAAAAAAGGAAATAAAGGAATGGTTAGTATCACTAATTAGAATAGATGGCTATTTTGAGTAAGGAAGCTATTTTGAATGGGGATTAAATTTCTATGTATCCACAGTAATAAATAGAACAATTTCTTAGGCATTAAATCTTTTAACCTAAGTTTAGATATTAATTTTTTGGCAACTCAAATTAAGCACGTGAGACTTAAAGGCTGAAGCTTTGAAATCACGTGTAAGCATACTACTAATGAGAAATATAGGCTCAACATCCAAGAAAAATAAAATAATAACATGGACATGCGTAATGATATATATACTAAATTTCTAATAATAATAATACGTGCCTAAAAGAAATTTACAAGATACTAAATCATGTCATTATGAATACTAAGGTATAAGTATTGATGAAAGCAAATGAAAAGCATACGTAAAGGTAGCTATGATATAGTCGACATGTTCTAAAAGTCACTGTTGCAAAGTTAGTGGTAGCTGGTCCAAAAAATAGGGTTAAAGGGAGTTAAACCTCACTGAGTAAACCCATATTAACCTACAATACCTAATGGCATGCTTGCATATAATATAAAAATTGTACTAGTATAAACACACACACACACACACACACACACACACATACACATAGTGTATGAAAAATTACATATAGTGCACAATAAATTGTGGAGAAGAAATATTTATAGGGCCCTAATCTCTAAGAATAATCCTCATAATACTAAAGTTTGAATGACTGCAAAAAGTTAAGCATCACTATCAGTCTAGCTATACACTAGTACTAATAATAGCCATAAAGTTTTCTTAATCCAAAGGGGTTGTGGAGATCTAAGTATTACCAACTAACCAATCTTCACTCAATACGTTAAAGGTCATAATCATATCAATAACAAATATATCAACAAAGATCTGATGGGGAGCCAAGTATTAACTAAGATTAGTCCGTATCATGTATCAATATCATGAAATATAACATCTCTTATGATTAATAACAATGCACATCTAATCCTAATACATACCTATTAGGTAACATGTTTTGTAGAGTCTTCCTCCTCCCCAATCACAATCAAACAGGTCTCCCTCCTCCCCAATCATAATCAATCACACACTCTAAACATCAATCATGTAATTTCAGTAGGTAAGCACTCAATCATATTAAGATTATCATAAATATATGTAGTATATTCTAGGTACCTAACCCATATTTATATACTTAGAATACCATAATAATAATCACAAGGTTCATGATAATGATTACAAAATTTCACATATACGTATATATATATATATATATTTATCGTATATATGTATATATATACATATATATATATATATATATATTATCATATACCCATGCACCTGAACATGACATTTATCTTAAATCTAATATGCCATTATTCATCTAGTTTGAAATCATGTTAAAGGCTAGCACGAATTTTGTATCAATAAAAGAATATGAAGTTTCTTTTATTGTTGTACTTCTCTGCCTAAATCTCATGATGCAAGTTCCACTCCTAACGTACCTAAAAAATAGGAAAGGGAATATCTCCATCAATCCATTTATAAGTTATTAAGCTTAATTAACAACTTAGGGCTCATTATATTTGCTAAAGTAATTCAGTTATACAATTTGGTTATTGATCTTATTACCACCTAAAGTATTTGGAATTTTTATCTTATAAAGAATTAAGAATTTCATCATGCCATAATTATGAAATTTGATCACATACTTTAAAAAAAAATTAAAAATTTTTCAAACCATTTCTAAGTTAGTAAAAAAAAACTCCAACCAAGGCAACGCATGTGGGCCACACACTGCCATCTTAGGTGAGGTTGGTCATAAACCAAATAAAAATTGACAATCTCACCTCCAAGAATGCGATGACACTAGTTTTGTGTTAAAACTCCTCCTTCAATATTTGGTTGATTTTGATTAAACAAGTTTAGGAAGGAATAGAGTGGCTCAAGAGCTTTTCATATAGTCTTATATTATAAGATTTGATAGTCGAATGATGAAGTTATGGTCACCAAAAGTTGGCTATGCATAGTGGCCTTTAGGGAGAGAGTTTAAAATGAAAATATGAAAGATAAAGGTAAAATTTTGTATATATAGCTGGAGGGGTACTACATTTCTTTACGTCCAACAATTCTTGTTTAATTAAATGCTTAATTTTTTTTAATATTAGATTGGCCATATAGATTAGATTATTATGTGATTGAGGAATTTAAGAGATTGTCTTTCAATTGCTAAAACAATTAATTAGACAAGAAAATTGAATTGATGAATGAACAAACTTTAATTTCCTACGAGGGTTTTGTATATAAAAGACTTTAGTTTTAAACTTCTTGTATTTGATGCTTATTAATCTAATCTATTTGAATGATCAAACAAATGAATTGGAATTAAGAGAGAAAAGATTATACCATAATCATTAGTTTTGTCTTATTTTCGTGAAGATATCTTAAATCTATTCAATATAACTAATTTCTTAGACTTAATTAATCTAATAAACTTCTAAATCTTAATTAGATGTTGTGATTGATAGAACTCTTTACTCATTATTCATGTTAAATTAAATAGTTAGTTACTTTAGTTATTTAATTTTATTATTAATTTAGTTTATTAATTCAATTCAAAATTGTTTAAATAATCAAACATGTTTTGACTTAATAGTTATAGTGGACCGAAACGTCTTTAGATTTGTAATCCACTGAAACGAGATAAATTTATCGCTAAATTAAGGAACCAATTAAGAATTATAAATGTAATTGTCATATTAAACAATAATATGTAAATTGTTTAACTCAATTCATTTAAGATTATTGAAATCAAACTTCATCATGGGCTTCAGGCAAGCCAACCACGAACAAACTTGTTGAAAATAGATAGATTTGTAACTTTGGTACTAGACTCCTTTCATTAGAATTTATAATTCAAGATTAGAAGTCTAGTGCTAGGGTAATAGGGAAGGAGTGCGTTCGGGTGCTATTTGTCATTTTCTGTCATGAGACTTATAATTATGTCAAGTTTATTAGACAATAAAATTAATGGTCAATACTAGTTTTTATTTGCCATCTATAATGAAACCTATAATTATGTCAAGCTTATTAGATAATACAATTAATGGTCCATAATAGTTTCTCCACAAAAAAAAAAAAAAAAAACGATTGCAGAATTTTTACACTAGACAAACAAAATAGTGTCGTTTTTAGAGAAGCTAAATTGAATATGCATTAATATTTAATAAAATGATAAAAATATAATATTGCTCCAAAAACTTTTGTTCGTAAATGTACCGCATCAATAAAAGAAAACCGTGTATATAAAGACTACATGTGTTTTTTTTTTCCCCCCTTTCCTGGTTGATAAGATCTCGTGGGAATTGGAGAAAGACTGTGTGGCCTCAACAGAGGCTTATTAAAGTTGTTGAGTAATTATATTTGTAGTTTAAAATTTTTTTTTATTTTTTAAATTTTTTATTAACATCTTATATAGAACTACTTTTGATTAATTCATATAAAATATAAAATTT
>JAOXYD010033327.1:0-14040 GCA_028565735.1 Pinacopodium congolense | reverse complement strand
GGATCATGCTCAAATGGGGTTGCCATGTGAATAACAGCTTCACACCCTTCAACTGCTGCTTCGAATTCATCTGGTTTATAAATATCAGCTTCAAATAGTTTCAGCCCCGTCTCAGCTTTCGGAAGACCTTTGAGAAGTCCTACCTTCTTCTCATCACCTGAAATCAAACCAGGAAGCAACATGATAGAAGAAACAACATGAGAAACATTTGATCAAACGTTTCCAGAAATTAAGAGAGACGAACCCAGATTTCTGGTTGTGGCGTGAACGATGTAGCCTTTCTGAAGCAGCCTCTTGAGAAGGTAAGAACCAAGGTGGCCTGCGGCCCCTGTAACGCAAACTTTCCTACTCATCTCAGAAGAAAATGATGAAGAACATGCTCTTCTGCAGATGCTTACAATTGCTTTAATAATTAAAGAGGACTAAATTTGTCATTGGTCTCCCTTTAATTTTTAACTCACGACAGATTCGTGCAAATCCCACACGGAACTGCAAGAGAGTCCGACAGGGAGCTCCCTAGCCGAATTGATAAAAAATTTATGAATAATTTTATAGGATAATGATTATACTAAAGATTATCTTATCTATTTGTGCCCCTTTCTATGCCACCATTGTCGCATGTTACACCAAATCCACCTTTCTCTAGTAAATTATATTTTATATTTATACTTTAATACCGACCGGCCCACAGTTTTGAAAATTCAAATCATCAACACTTGAAGGATAAAAAATAATTTTATTTTTAAATTAAAGAATTAAATAGTTTAAAAGTGAAAGTTAAGTGATAATTTTGTCATACCTCCACATGGTCTTCCTTTGCATCATCCGTTTTCTATCTTTTTCCATCTGAAGTTCCTGAACCACCTAAACTTTTTAGGTACCGTCATTCTTGTTGGGACATTTAAGCTCTGTGATACTTGAAAAATACTAATGTTAACTGATGATCTTTATCTTCTTACATACCTTTCCACACTACCATGCTTAGTTCATCGATATCTATTTTTTTTTTCCGTTAACCTTGCCTCCCTTTTTTTTTTCAACTCATCACCATAATTAAACTCCATATTTACCCACATCGCGATGTAAAAAACAAGATAAAAAGTAAAGAATAAAATATATGAAAAGGAATGGAGGCAGCTGTCATAGATTACATAAAAGATGTGTACGAATATGTATGCAAGAGTGCCAAATTCTTAAATATCAAAGAGATATCAGTTAGATTCGAAATTGTTTAATAATTGATAAAAAGGATAATTTTAACTTTAAAATTTTAATTAATATTCAAGTCAGATTTTAATATTTTAAAATATTTAAAAAGAATTCTAACATTTTTAAAAAATTTTGATTTGGCATTAAATTTAAGGTTATTTTTTAATATTTTTAAAATTTTAAAATTCTTTTTAAATAATTTTTAAATATTAAAATTTAACTTGAATATTTTAAAATATTAAAATTTAACTTAAATATTAGTAAAAATATTAAATTTTGAATAATACGTTTTTTGCCTTTAATAATTTGATTGATGGCTAGCATCATGATAAGAAATAGTAGACAACTTTTTTACACAGCTCAAAATGACAACCTAATAATGAAAAGACTTATCAAGCAACAGAGAAGTATCGCTAGCAATGCCAACTTCATGTAAGTTACAGTGATCATAGCCTATTTGCAGTACTATTATCTTCAACTTATTTTAAATAAAATCCAAGTTTCACTTTTTGTTTTCATTAAAGATTTCTCTTTCGTTTGTATTTTAAAAAACGATAACAACTGTCCAGGTAAATTGAACATACAAAAATATATGAAATCAACTTTATAATCTCACCCCCTAAACGGTGTAGCAAACAGTCATCGTCCCCTTACTTCGAATGGTTTATGACCTTGTCATCCTTGTTTACTCAAATTAATCATTTTTAAAGTTGTTATTGAATTCTAAACTTTATATCTTGTTTTTACTCTAATAAAGAGATGTATGGAAGTGTAAAACAAACACCATCTAATATGTAAAATAATCTTTCCCTAGTAAATTATAGGTAAAAAATTTACACAACAAACAAGTGTTTCAAAATACAACAAGAAATTCAAAGAAATGATATCGATTTTTTTGGCTAAAAATAAGTTATTGATTGCAAAATTTTATATTTCAATAATTGTGGAGATTTTAGGGATTTTGGATATCTTACCTGTTAGAGTATTGATATAAATCTCAAGGCTATGTTTTTAAAATGAATTAAGAGGGCTTTAAATGCAAAATTTCTCATCTTGGGCAATACACCTTATGCGACAAAACCCCTCAATAATTATTGGTTCTCTATAATCAGGACATGGGATATTTATGATAGGAAAGGATCAAAACCCTTTGATACTTGTTGGGATAGCATAAGCAACTAGCACAATAACAATAAAATTTTTTCCTACTTGAATGAAACTGTAAGGAGTAAATGAATATATAAAATAAATTAAATAAGAGAACATTGAAAATTTTAATGTGAAAAACTTTATCAGTGTGAGAAATAAAAACTGTGAAACCTAATCTAGAAAACAATCCACTATAAAATTAATGAATATACCAAAATGAGTTCTCCAATAATCCAAGAGCTCACAAAACCCCTCAATAATTATTGGTTCTCTATAGTCAAGACGTGGGATATTTATGAGAAGAAAAGACCAAAACCCTTTGATATTTATTGGGGCAACATAAGCAATAAGCATAATAACAATAAAACCTTTTCCTACTTTAATGAAATTGTGTGGAGCAAATGAATGCATAAAATAAATCAAATAAGACAACATTGAAAATTTTAATGTGAAAAACTTTTTCAGTGTGAGAAATAAATACTATGAAACCTGGTTTAGAAAACAATCAACTATAAAATTAATGAATATACCAAAATGAGTTATCTAATAATCTAAGAGCTTATAACTACAAATACTCATCAAATAAAGTGGTAATCAATAAGGTTATATCAAAAACCAAAAATACAGTGAAGACTTCTTTTTGTACAACAATAGTTCTTCTCTCATACAATCGATATAACTGCTTCTTTGTACAACACTAAAAAGAGAAAATGACGATAACAATCCTCCTATACTACACCAAAACTTTCCCCATACAGTGACGTTACCTCCTCTATACAATATCGATTGCTCTCCTATACAGTGATGTTAACAGTTTCTATAGAAAACTTCTCTCACACCAAATAGAAGAGAAGATAGCAGGAAATACCCACAAAGTATACAAAGAACAACTACATCAAACCAAAAAATAGAGGATATCTAACAGCCCCATAAACCAAACAGAACAGTCATAAGCCAAACATAAAACAACTGTAAAAGAGAACAGAAATAGGATGAACACAGCCAAACTCACTAACTATTAGTTGCAAATTTGATCAAGTAGGAAGAAGAAGAAGAAGCTTCCAAACCCAAAAATGGATGCACCAAGGTAAGAAGAATAAAGAAGTGTCTAGAATTATCTTGTAAAAACCCTAAACAAAACCTTTTATTCAATGGGCTTATAAACTTCTTTTAATTAAAAATGAGGTTCACTTGAGGAGGACCTACAACAAACTCCCCCATTGAATCAAATGGAGGCCTTTGCCAAACTAATAATCAAATGGCAAGTTTCAAACTTTCCTTTTGGTAGAGACATAGTCATTATTTTTGAACCATTATCATCATCAGTATGCACTTTTTCAAACTCGAGCAACTTAGAATCCAGAACATCACGTATCTAATGATATCTCACATCAATGTGTTTAGAATTATCATGAAAAGTAGGATTCTTACTAAAATAGATAGCACTCTTACTATCACAAGATAAAATATACCTCTTTTAAGTAAAAACGAGTTCTTAAAGAAACTTCTTTATATAAAGCAACTCTTTGCAAGTTTCAGTTGCAAAAATAAATTCAACTTTGATAATAGATAATGTAACACACTTTTACAACTTAGATTGCCAGGCCACGAATCCCACTACAAAGGTAATTAAGCATCACCTATCATGTTTGAATCATTGTATCCAAAAAGAATAGACTTCCTACTCTAAAATATAATTTCAAACTAAAAATGTCTCTAAGATATCTCATAATCCACTTTACAACATTTCAATGTTCTTTACCTGGATTAGAGAGAAAAATACTAATAATACCAACTGCATGAGTAACATCAAACCTTGTGCAAACCATAGCATACATCAAACTTCCTACTACAGATGCATAAGGAATACGTTGCATGTCTTCTTTTTCTTTCTCACTAGATCGAGATTGTCTATTGCTAAGCTTAAAGTGAGTAGCAAGAGGTGTGCTTACTACTTTAGTTTTATCCATATGAAATCGTCAAAGACAATCTCTATCTAGTAGCAAAAGACTTGCTAAACTCCTAATTCAACTTGCCAATTCTAGAAGTATTTTAACCAAAAAGTAAAATGTAATCAACATAGAGTAATAAAATGATGAAGTCATTATCAGAAAATTCCTGAACAAAAACACAGTGATCAGAAGTAGTTTTCTTGTATCCCTTTTAAATCATAACCAATTCAAACTTCTTATACCACTGTCTAAGAGCCTGTTTCAAGTTGTACAAGCTCTTCTTCAGCCTACAAATACAATGTTCCTTACCTTTCACAATAAAACTCTTAGGATGCTCTATATAAATCTTTTCCTCTAAATCACCATGGAGGATAGATGTTTTCACATCCATATGTTCTATCTCTAAATTAAGACTAGAGGCCAAAACAAAAACAACTCTAATAGAGGACATCTTCATAATAGGTGAGAAAATCTCTTTAAAGTCAACTCTCCTTTTTTTTTGTCTAAAGCCTTTAACAACTAACTTGACTTTATATCTTTGACGAGAAGAATACTCTTCATTGTTCACCCTGTAAAACCAACAATTCTGTAAAGCCTTTTTATATATAGGTAAAATGACCAGTTTAAAAGTTTCTTTTATCATATAAGGATTTCATCGCATCCTTCATAGCAACAACTCAATAATCTTTGTACTTGCTCCCCCATAATCTCTTCGTAGCTTTCTAGTTCTCTTCCATTATAAGGAGTATATACTCATTAGGTGAATAACAAGTAGATGGAACTCTTCTCTAGCAGACCTCCTAAGTAGAGCTGGAGCTTCAATAGTAACCTCAGATACTTCTTCATCAACATCACCATCAACATCTTTAGCTTGAACATCAAGAAAATCTTCCTAATTGTTAAAATTAGTTACATTAGGCATATGCGTCTCTAGAGATGGATCAAGATCAACTAAACTATCAAAAATTTGAGACTTTAAATTCTTTACCTTACCAATATCTTCAATGGTCTGATCCTCTATAAAAATGGCATCACAAATTTCTATAAGATTTTTGTTAATTAGATCATATATCATGTAACCAAACTTATCATGGCCATAACTAATGAAAATGCACTGTTTTTCTTGACATTTAACTTGGACTTGTCATCTTTCGACACATATACAAAAGCTTTACAACTAAATACGCACAAATAATTATAGGAAACATCCTTATCATACCATACCTAATCAGGAACATCACTTTGTAAAACAAAAATAAATGATAAATTGATTACATAAGCAGCAGTACATAAAACCTTATCCTAAAATGATTCAGGCGACTTTGCTTCTGAAAGCAAACATCTGACTCTCTCCATCAATGTCCTGTTCATCCTCTCTACTAGGCTATTTAATTAAGGAGTCTTGGGGGCATCTTCTAGTGTCTAATACCCCACTGTCTACAATACTAATCAAAAGGTCCATAATACTCACCACCATTGTCAATACAAATGTACTTTAGCTTCTTTTCAGATTCTCTCTTAACAGAAACTTGAAACTACTTAAAGACACCAAATACTTGATCTTTTGACTTCAAGATATAAACTCAAAAAAAAATTTAATAGTCATCAACAAAGGTCATAAAGTAAAGTCTACCATTAAAAATCGTTATCTTCTTCAAATCACAAAGATCTGAATGCACCATCTCTAACAACTCTGATTATCTATGAGGAGGATGGTTCTAGAAAGAGACCTTGTTTTGTTTACCAGTCAATTATTGAATACACCTTTGCACTCACACCTTTGCAATCTAACACGTTTCAAATTAGAAAAAAGATTCTTCTTAGCTAAAGAATCAAGTCCCTTCTCACTAATGTGGTCAAGTCTTCTATGCCATAACTCTGAAGAGATATCACTCTTTATTTTATTAATAGCATCAATAGAGACTGAAATTGTAGTCCAGTACAAATCTGAAGACTTCTTACCATGTGCCACAACCAAAAAACCCTTAGCAATCTTATGCTGACCATCACCAAAAGTGTTGAAATAATAATCATCATCTAAAACACTGATAGAAATCAAATTCAAATGGATATCAGGTTTATGCCTAATGCTTTTCAAAGATAGCTTTGAGTCAATATTGGTTTTTAACACAACAGTCCTAACACCAATAATCTTTGATAAACTACCATTACCCATCTTCAAAACTCCATAATCACTCGGAGCATAAGATGTAAAGAACTCCTTTTTTTGATGATATGAAAACAGGCACTGCTGTCAACAACCTAACTGGACTCATCACAGGCAACATTAACCATATCTTCACCATGAACAGACATAAGATCCTTTATAATAGTAATGACAACACGATCATTACTATCATGATCTTTCTTCTCTTTATTGGTTTTGTTTTCCCTTTTAAGATTAAAACAGCTCTTAATATGTCCCTTCTTACCACAATGATGACACTCAAGATCTTTGTACTTTGACTTTAATTTTCTGTTATTTTGCTCCTGACGTCTTTTCTTACCCCTCGCCCTATTTTCAGCAACTAAACCCTTAGAATGAGAAGTATAACCCCTTTGAGTCTTTTATCTCACTTCTTCATTCAAGATAGCAAACTTCGCATAATCTATGGTTAATATACTACCTATGGCAGAATTAGTTAAAGGCATACGAAGATTCTCCCAAGAATTAGACAAAGTATTCAACAACCAAAGTCCCATAATCTTATCCTCAAGTCTCACAAAAATACCAAACAGTTGATTAAAACATTCTTGAAACTTATTCAAGTGATCAGAAATGGATCTACATTCCTTATACCTCAAATTTATAACTTGTTTAAACAAAAACAATTTGTTGATACCTGTTTTTAAAGTATATAAGGATTCAAGCATGTCCTATAAAGTCCTAACATGGGAATCATTTGAGATGCGATTTAAAACATTGTCATCCACCCACTATCTAATAAAGCCACAAACCATCTTATGTTTAAATTTTCATTTTTCATTATTTTTAGATTCAGGCTTTTCTATGGCAAAAACTGGTAAATGCATCTTCTTCACAAACAACAAGTCTTTTATTTTCCCTTTCCATTTGTAATCTTTTTTTTTTCAAACTAATCATTTGACTATATTTAGGCTCTATCTTTCAATCAAGCAAAACACTAAAATCAAACAACCAATACTCTGCATCTAAACAATTAGAGCTCTGATACTACTTGATGGGAAAGGACCAACACTCTTTGATACCACTTGTTGGGGCAACAGAAGTAACAAGCATAATAACAATAAAACCTTTCCCTACTTAAATGAAACTATGAGAATTAAATAAATGCACAAAATAAATTAAATAAGAGAACAATTAACATGAAATACCTTCTCAATGTAAGAAGTAAAAACCATGGGACCTAGTTCAGAAAATTATCCACTATAAAATCAATAAGAACACAAAAATGAGTTTTCAAACAATCCAAAAGCTCACAATTATAAATATCCATAAAAAAGTGGCAATCAACAAGATTATATCAAAAACTAAAAAATATAGTGAATACTATAATTTAGGAATACTATAAACTTCCACCACCTCCCAAAAATATCCGATAATTGTCATTGCTTTAAGCCTTTAAGGTATCAATGGTTTAATTATTGGAAAATTGAGAAGCAATCATATCGCGCAGTAAAAGAAAAAAAATAAAAATAAATTTTGATTTATTTCTCGTAACTAAGATCACAATATTCTATAAAAAATTAAATGATAAACGTAATAAAGTATGAATCTAAATTCATACTTTATTTTTGAAGTTTGATTTATGTCTTCGTCTTTTCATATTATGATGGAAGAACTACTTTAGCTGCACACATTTCTGGTTTCTAACGATATTCACATATCAACATCAGAAAAACTCAACTCTTGAGAGAGAAAATAAGAGTACTAGTCCCTCTTATATTTCTTCCTTTATATATTAAAACATATGATGCTTCTTAATATTAAAATTAAATATAATTAATTAAAGTATCATTATTAAAGTGATACTTTTTTAAAAAAAGTATCACTTTAATTATAATTATAATTTAATCTTAATAAAACTAAATATCATAGAATTTTATTCTCCTGAATTGATCAATACATGTGACCCATTAGATTCCTAATATGTTAGCAATAATTATAAATTCTAATTCTAATTAATAATTAGAATTAGATAAATTAAAATTTCTTTTAATTTATTTTTAATTTTATAATAAAATAATTTATAATCATAGATCAAGATTGACATCTAGCAACATATCATGACCACTCAAATATTAGGAATTTCAAAGTGGTTTTGACTTAACCTATCTATGTATGATTTTTTCGTATAATTCAATCCTTTCGTCATATAATGTTCCGATTAAATATAAAGTATAGAATGAGTGTCTCTTCTATTTGAGTCTAATCATATCAGTTCTCCACCATTAATGATTAATTTTCTTAATGACACTTGAAAATTCTGTTTCAAAATGTCATTCCACCTTAATTAAGAATTTCGTAAATCAATACAAAACGAGAATAACAGAATATTCTCCCTAATTACTTTAGGGTGATAAATCCTATATTGATCACTCAACTACCTCCATATAGCTACATCCAATAACTATTAAGCGAATTATCCATGACTAGAATATATTATACATAGTATCAAAACATAATAATCCTTATAAAAGCTAACCTTAGTAATAAAGATAGCTTATATAATCATTATAATGAGAATTTCCATAAACATGCAAGTAATGTTCTATATGAAATTTTCGTATCGGGTTAGTTTAGTGAACTTGTTCTTTAACAAGTACTCACACATTTATTTAAGTATTTTCATACTTTAGTATATGAAATCGACTATTTCCTTCATAAAGAAAAACATAATGTGTGCTAATCTTTTCGTTCTATTAATGTCTAGTCTTAATAAAACAACGATTAGGAACAATTTAAGGATAATATTTAATTACAATATAAATATCATAATTTATTATCTCCATCATAATTTCATATGTAAAATATATTTATCCCATATAATTTATCTTATATATTAGTCAATTAAACAAATATGTATAAGATAAATAATGCCTTTATAAAAATTACGTCACAAATTTACAACTAATTGATTGGCTGCAGAGCATAAACCAATAATCTCTCACTTGCACTAAGCCAATTGCTTAAATATCTCATACCATATCATCATATGATGATCTTGCTACTGTTAGAATAGCGTCTTAATGAGAGAATTATACTAGATTCTCTTTAGTGACTACTTGCTTAAACCTTTCATCTTTTATCTCCATTATTATTATAATTAAGAGGACTTGTGAAAATACATCTTTAAATCATTAATGAGACCTTTATTCCTTTAGCATGCCAAATAACTCTTATGTTCTATAATACCTTACTATTTGAAAAATGTAAAGAACTACATCGAGTTCATTAAAGAACTCTGTGATCTAAAAAATTATTTCCACTAAATAAAAAATGTATTAAGATATGATTAATAACCATTGCTACCTAAGAACTTTTTCAATTAAACTAATATTGTTCTAAGTACACTTTAATAAAGACTTATTTATGTCCTTTTCAAAGTAAAACTAAAGTCCTATAAACTTGAACTTAAATGTCAAGTCGTACATAATATAATGGATATTATCTATACTTCATTAGCATTAGACACTGAAATGATAAACACCTTTAACACATTATTTATGTATTTATATTAAAATTGGTAAGCAACTCTTACATTTATCTTTATAGATCTTAATTCTCTAAATTTATGTTGTTACCTTCTTATATCCAACTAAAAGCTATTCTTGGACTACCATATCTTCAACAATTGAAAATATGAATTATTATTCTTAATGAGTCGTATGTCATTCCATATTCCCATTAAAACTTACAACTGTGCTCCTATTAACCATCTTATAGACATGATAAATTCACAATTATTTTCAAAACAAACTCTTTAAATTTATTATAAAAGTGAATATGTTAAATGTTTATCAACCTTTCAAGTATACATCGCTTGTATTAAACAAAGGTACTAGTTCCATTTTGATGTATTATTATGAGATTTGAACTATTTCAAACTTTATCTTACTCTCCCACTGCTTATCTTGAGAACTATTGTTCTTATAAGTACTTATTAAAATCAAACATTTTTCTTCAATGGGTATGAAAGATTATATCCAACTTTTGGATATCTCATAACTTCTTATTATCTAATTCAGTTTTAAATTTATCAAATAATATATGTTTCAACTAAGTATTACATCCCAAAATTATTAACATTGACTTTTTTAGAGTCGTATCATTCCACATCTCATATGGAATCATATTAATCAATTTAAGTAGAACTATAGAAGGTAAATCATATGAAGGCATAACGATGATGAAATAAATATTACATGACACAATATTATATATTGTAAAACTTCTTCTATATAAATCCATACTATTATAAAATTTAGTCATATAGTCAATTACTTGAGAATCACATTTCCCATTAGATAACCAAGAAAATATAAGTACAATTTACTAAATCGATCTTATCGAAATGTTTCAACATTCTTAATGCCTAACTTTACTTAGATTGAACTACTTTAAACTTTTCAAAATTTAACTTAATAATTCATTAAATACACATGATGTTATTAGTACATTTAATGAAATATAAGTATTTATCCTTTCATGAATTATTATCTCATCTCATACATTACATATATCATTTATAACAGCTCAATACCATAATCACCCTTTAACTAAAGGTTGATTTAGTTATCCATCAATATAACAAGTTTCACAAGTTCCATATGAATTATAATCAAAAGGATACATATACCCTTATATGAAACTTTATGATTCTCGTTATATTGATTTAACCAAATGGCATAAAAGGATATTTTTGATTATGTAACTTTGTACTCTTACCATTTTATGTTAAGTATAAGTCACTCTTACTCCAATACATACAAAATATTTGTATAACATGGACTTACTACTTTTACTCAACAATATATTTCTTATCATACCTTGAACATTGCACTAGTGTTGAATCCAAATTTAGTATCATATACTCAAAGCATTAATTAGAAATATGCATATGATCTCTATCATATCAGTTATAGGTAAGAAAAGTCATGTAATTACTTTCTTCTAATGACAACTATTATCATATCATATGAAATGCCTTTAATCATTGTCTTTATTTATGCCTTTTAGTAGGTTATACTAAATGGAACAATTCCTTTTAAGACACTATACCTATTAGCTCTACTTTATGCAACTATTTTCATTGTACTATTATGGTGTTGGCATCCATCTTACATGCTGTAGTGAAAGATTATGAGATATTAGTCAACTCAAATGTCACTATATTTTTATCATCTATATGACATTAACATATCGCATAAACTTTATCACCAAAATCCTTGTTAGGAATTAATATTAAGATTGCATAATAGACATATAATTCTTTTATCTTTGAGAATCTCTAACTAGCTCTATGTCTAAGAAATTCAATTCACTACTTAGTATCAACTATAACAACAAAGGTATTCTATTACTTAGAACAATATCAATGTAAGGTAAGCAAATAATTGGTAAATTCCATGCCCCTAAATAAGATTAGGACTTTAATCATGCATTTAATTACTCCCACTATTTTAAACAAACTAATAGCCCTAACTATAAATTCGAGAAATTATCACATAATTTCTTTCTGGGTTAGGATCCATTCTAACTTAGTTGATTATGAGTGTGTTCAACAAACTAACTAAATTAAAATTAGGTATATAACATTTATCAATTATATCTCATATGAATCCTAGATTTTTTAGGTGATAACTCTTTGTCAAAACATATTTTATATATTATTCTTAACTATGTCTCTAAATTCATTTGATCATGAGTGTGCTCATCCCATTCATACAAATTTAGCTACGTAGGATCCATCGTTGTAAGACTAAATATATTCTAGTTAAAGCGGACTTAAGTGTGTTAAATAAACCTAACAATAAATAAAACTCTGATTTATTCCTATAACAATAGAAGTCAACAATCATGTTATTAACATATACTTAATATTTTAACGAGGGATTTTTACTTTAATGGTCTCATCATATACTAATTAGATGTAAAATATCACATATAAACAAGTAATTCGAAATGCATATATACATTAAACATATACATTTAACATGCACTTCATTTATGCATAATCTAATTATATGTACAAAATATCAAGCTTCGTTTGATTCTAGTTATTGATGTATTCATAATTTAAAATAATATTTCTAATTCTTTGAAAATATTAAATCAAATTAAATTATTGATTCCTTATTAAATTAAACTCTTATTCTAAATAGAAATTCAATTTAATTTGAAAACAAAATTTTAAATTCAATTGAAAACTATTTTCAATTTTTATTGACTCCTTTAATAAGTTTAATAGAAAACAACTTTCAACAAATTTCTCTTCTTAGTTATTTTAATTTAGTAAACTCTTTTTCATAAATTAAATAACTAAAACATTATAATATCGTTAGAAACATTATCTTATAATCTTAATTAGAAATGCTATTGCCTAATCTTATTAGAAAAATATTTTTCTAATCTAAATAGAAAACTTTTCTTAATTAGAAAATTATTTTCTAAATTTAAAATAAAATTACTTTCATAATTGAATAAAACATCTTAAATTAAATTCAGAAAGTCCTCTGCATTATTTATTTAGAGATTTTCTTAATTAATTAAAAAATTAATCCTTAATAAATTTAAAAACACTTTTCTAATACATTAAACACTTTTCTTTAATTAACTTACGAAATATTTTTTGAATTTAATTAAGAGAAATATCTTTTTCTAATAAATCAACAAACTTATCATTCAAATAAAGAAACAATTTCTAAATATAAAGGAATAATAATTCTTTAAATAAATTAGTAAAGTTAATTTATTTCAATCAAATTAAAACAAATTAATTTAATCAAGAAACTCCTTTCTTAATTAAAAAAGAAAAAAACTTTTCTTAAATTTAAGGAGTCAAATTAAGTAGTAATTCTAATATAATTTAAACATATTTAATTATAATTCTAGCAAAATAATTTTCTAAAATTTAATTAGGAATCAATTTAATTATTAATTTTAATCTCATTAAAAATAATTATTATAATTATAAAATTGATTTTAAAATTAAAAATAACTAGTTTGGTTTATCTAATTTAATAATTAAATAACTCTTATTCTAAATTAAGGTTATACTAACCCCATAACCAAACAAACCTTATTCCAATACTAGAATAACTTATCTCTATATTCAAACAAGACTTATTCGTAATCTAGGAAATCTAAACCTTATGTCCAAACATGCTTTAGTCTAGGCTTGGCATATGCTATCTTTGCATCCAAACAACACTTGTTCCAGAATTAGAATAGCTTATCCTTGCAACCAAAACACTACTCTTCTTTAGGGATGTCAAAAATTGACCCGACCCGATAATCCGACCTGCCTGCCCTGGACCATACCCGACCTGACCCGAATTGACCAAAAAAGTCAACGACCCAAACCCGACCTACACCCGACTTGAACCCAACTCGAACCCGATTTCATATGAATCCGAGATGCACCCAACCTGAATAGACCCGAACCCGAATGCACCCGAACCCGAATACACCCGAACCCGAATACACCCGATGTATTAACCCGAATTGACCCGACTTTAATACAATTAT
>JAOXYD010033326.1:0-27721 GCA_028565735.1 Pinacopodium congolense | reverse complement strand
TTTTGTGTGTCTGAAGATAGCTCCAACTGCTTCAAGTTCTTTATGCTTTACTTAAAATTTTGTATTTCATCATTAAACCTACTTATAAAATTAATAGGAACACAAAATGAGAATTTGACACAAAAATATAAATGAATTAAAAATAACAAAGTATTAAAATATAACAAAATTCATTCCTTTCACCAGCCTACAAAAATTCCCATGTCAATCTTTAATTTGAATCCCCTTCTTAGGGAATTGACCAAAAAAATTCCACTCTTAAAGATACAGTGATGAAATATATTCAAAGCAATGAGTTTAGGATGCAAACTCATGAAAATTCAATTAAGAACTTAGAGACTCAAGTAGTTCAAATTGCACAACTCTTAGATAAGAGGTTACCTAAATCCTTACCTAGTATGCCTGAACCTATCCTATGGATCATGTTATAGCCATCATTGTGCCTAATGGTCTTCGATTTTCGGATGTAAATGAAGAAAATAATGAAAGAAAAGTGATGGAAAGTAGTGAAATAGAAACATAAGTTAGAAATGAAGATAGTACACCTAGGTTATTTGCTGATTCATCTATTCAATCTTCTTAACCTAGAGTTCCATATGCACAGATGTTGGCTGTTCAGTCTAGGCAATCTATGCAGTTCTTTCAAAAATTGTGCAAACCCTTTTATAATGTATTTCAATTAGATGAGCATTTAGCTAACAATCAATCCATAGTCAAAGAGTTGGAACCTTCTTATCCTAACTTGAGAAAAGTGTTAATGGAAATCATTACACCTATTAACCCAACTCCATCTCTTGATTGTGAGCAAATAAAGTTAGAAGTCTGTGCTATAAATATTGATGATGATGATTTTTCCATTACTTCTAACCATCATGTTGTGAATTTTATGGATTATAAGAACAATATTGAAATTGAAAGTGAAAATGCCATTGTTGACAGTGAAAGTGATGAAAGTGCTTATTCATATTTGTTAAATGATCACCTGGATGTTGCTTATGTTAATTTTATTGGTGTTAAGGAGTATATTCAAGTTGGAGACAATCATTTTAAGGTTCCTGAATGTGAAAATTTTAATTAATTTATCAAGAATAATGAGGTTGAATCCACCAAAGCAATAGAGTTTATTGATTTTATTGGTGTTAATGCTTTTGATGCTAGGCTAGACATGGTAATTCAAGACTTTTTACCATGGAATTTTAAAATTCATGAGTAGTGTTCCATGAAGGGTCAAGTTCCAAATTATCAAAATCAATTGCATGTTTTAAAACCCTTTCAAAATTTGGTTAATTCTAATTTCAAAGAGAATGAAGTGAAAATGTCAGATTCTTGACTAAAGAAGAGACTAAAGATTCTCTAACCTTAAGATGTAACTAAAAGACCTTAAAAAAATGTTTGTTAAGAGGCAACCTAACCGTAGTCATTATATTTAATGTTTTTGTGTGTTTTCTTTTGTTTGGTGTGTTTTTCTTTTGTTTTCTTTTTATGCGCCTTGCTATTCTTTGATCATAATTACTTTATGGAGCATGGTTGTTTTTATTTGGTTTTTAGTACTTTGATTCTCTTTTGTTGAATTTACAGGTGTTATATTCAATCTTTGCTATCATATGGAGCAAGTTTCAATATGCACCTTCAATGGATTTTCAAGTGATTTTATTATTCTTATTCTGGTGTTTTCTTTCCATTTTTCTCTCATATTTGACCTTAATTTATTATTTTATGAACATTGAGGACAATGTTCAATTTATGTGTGGGGGGAATAAGGGAATGGTTAGTTCACACTTATGTTTTATTTATCCTAAAGTTGATCATTTTATCATCTTTTTCAAGATAATCTATAATTTGTAGAAATTTTTTTCAATTTTGATGCTCATCTTTGATATTTTTTCTTTTGAATTCAATCATTTTGATGTTTTGAGATGTTATATGATCAATTAAGCATGTTTATTAATAATGAACTTTGATGATTTCATATTTTGGATTATAAATATTTGATAAGCATTATGACTTTTTATGTATAAAATGCATATCTCTAAATCTTTTTTTATTTCTTTTAACATTTTGATATCTTGTTTAATTCAAAATCAAATTTAATGGAAAAATGAAAAGAAAGAAAAATGCAAAAGTGCTTAATTTGTGAAAAAGAGCATAAGTTGTGAAAAAGTGAGCAATGATTATTCACTTCGTTGGCTTTTAACTAATTGGTTGAAGTTAAAGAGTGGAGTTAATAGTCAATTGATGTAAGGTGACTTAGTTAAGTAATCGGGGGCGTTCATGATAAAATATTCATCTCCGCATAAAAAGATTGAATGACCTCTCAATCAATCCTTAAAAGCACACAAATGTACTTAAGTTTGTGCTTAATGGTTGAAAGGGTGTGCATTTGTTAAAAGATGAATCATTTTGCTTTGTGCATATTCATTTTATGTATGAAAATCATTTGATGCCACAAAGCTTTAAGTTTGAAAGAATATGAGGTCATATAAATTTATTTGTTAATTTACATATTAGATTAATCAGATAACATCTTGGTGATTTATTTAATGATTGAATTATTAAGAAAAGGTGTTGATGATTGGTTTTGATAGGTTGATCAAGTTTTCCTTTGCTTATAAGCTGTTTTGAGATAGATGATTTAATGACTTGCTTCATGACAAGTAAAAGCTAAGAGTGGGGGAGCTGTTAAACCTTGATTTTAATGTGTTTTCATATGAATTTCATGCCACTTTAATGTACATTTGCTTCTAATTGATGCTAAAGTGTTTAAATATCATTTATATACAATGCAGATGAAAGCTAAAAAGTGAAGAAACTCTCAAAATTGTAGCTGAAAAACCAAAATTTAAAAGTTAAATGGCACCCTTTTTCAACCCATTTTAATGCTCCTTGGACCATTGTATTACTCTCGAAGTAGAGGAATAAAATGGTGCTTTATAGCTCGTCGTTTTACTCTCTTTAAGTTCCATTTTGGTAGTTGTCACGCAATTTTCAACTGCAACTTGCTCCTCACTTGCTAAAAATTACTCCAACTGGTTCCTACTTGCAACTAGCATATATAAGAAGACCTAAAGACTATTTTTACAGAAACCTAACACGAATTAAAGAGAGAATTCATATCAAACTCTCAATTTTCTTTTCTTTCTCTAGTTTTAGGTTTTTCTTTCCTTTTTCTTTTGTAGCCTTTGTTCTTGTAATTTTCATGTTGTTTTGAGGATTCTTAGGAGTTTATACACTTGATTTAAGGCTGTCTATCATTTTAGAGGATTATTTGGTGCTTTCTAAACCTTAAATCCTTTGTATTTTACTCCTTTATTCATATATATGTCAAGAACATGTCCTTTGATGATGAATATGAAGTTTCTTGTCTATTTATGATGTTTTGAGTTAAATTCTAACTAATAATAGGTTCTTGAATGTCTTAAGTGAGTTTATAACACATAATTGGATGATAATCTTTGTTTATTTGAGATCTTAATGTTTATTTTGAATTGGCCACTTAAAATACGATTAAAAATGGTTAAAGATTCGACAATCTCTACTTTAATCATTGGAAAATTTAGTAAACAACATGGTTTAATTCAAGGATCTAAAAAATCTACCTTGGTTATCATGAGTGCACTAATCTTTAATATGATTTTTAGGATTATAACTTCCTAAACTTTAAGCTTACTTCTTAGATTTGTGAGTAAACCAAACCATCAACTAAGAATGTTAGAGAAGAGACAATGACTTAACCATAGCTTTTTCTTGATTTAGTGAAAGCCCTAGATTAAAAATTCCAATCCATTTCATAACTTACTTAAGTCATTTAGGCTTAGTCCTTAGCAAATTAATCATTTGGTAATCTTTAGATCACTTAGAATGCAGTTACAAAGTTGGAAGTTTTTAGGTTTGTTTTAGTTAATCTAACCATTTTAAATTAAAAATCTTGAGTTCCTTAGATAATTGCCTTAGTATTTACATATTTTCTTTGTAGGTTTGACATTTTGGAGTCTTAAATGTGTTCCACCTAATTACTTGCGACCGTACACTGCCTTAAAGTTGGTTTGAATTCGAATTTGAATTGTATCATAATTTATTGATTTATTGAGAAAGATCTAGAATGGTCATATTACGCAACAGTAAGATACTTTAATGACAAAAATAAAAGTTAGAAATCCAGCAACGGCTAATTGATATTAATCAACATTATAAATTAGTTGATTAGCAGAAGAAAAATAGAACGAGTTTTTAGTAAATTTCTACAACAAGTTCCAGTGAAATATGTTAAGTATTTTATGTATTGAGAAATATATTGTGCATCCGTATTATCTTTTTGTGTGAGCAAAAGCTATTAAACTTTGTGGTTTAAGCATTGAGTGCCTCCTTTTTGTATACCAAAATATTATACTAGAGAGGTTCTTCTTGAGCCTTCAAAAATAAACTTGACAAGGTTATTCTTGAGACTTAGAAAAAGAAAAAAAGAGGGTTATCCTTGAGCTTTAAAAGGAGTTTGTAAGTGGTTGAAATCATAACTCTTCTTTTGTATTGCTTATTTATTTGTATTCAACATTATAAATTTATTTGATCTTTTATGTGCTTTTCGATATCTTTGTTTAGCTTCAGAAATTTTTGTTAAAGTGTTGTGTGATTTGCATAAAATTTTACAATCTAATTCACCTCCTTTTAAGTGCCATATAGGACCAACAAGTGGTATCAGAACGCAACTCTCACATATAGTTTTAATTCCGACGAATTAGTGAGAAAAGATCCAAGAAGGTCATAATCCTTATAGAACCCCTTTCTTTGATGGAACCAATTACATATATTGAAAGAATAGGATGAGATTTTATCTTATGGGTGAAAATGTAGATTTATGGATGATGGTATCATAAGAATTTTCCATGCCTACCAAACTTGTAAGTAATGAACTAGTACTAAAGAAAGAAAATGAATGGAATGTTGAGGAAAAGAGATCAATTTCTTTAAATTGTAAAGCCATGCATATTTTATATTGCACTTTGAGTATGGAAGAGTACAAAAGGATTTTTATTTGCGAAACTGCATATGACATTTGGTATACCTTGGAAATCACTCATGAAGGTACAAACCAAATAAAAGAAATCAAAATAATCATGCTTACTCATGATTATGAACTTTTTCAAATGATGTATGATAAGAACATTTCTTCTATGTATGCATATTTTCATAATATCATAAGTGCTTTAAAAGGTATAGGTAAAACCTATTCTAGTGTCAAGCTTGTTAGGAAAATCTTTATATCCCTATCAAAGTCATGGGAAGAAAAGGTGACGACAATTCAAGAAGCTAAAGATCTCAATACACTTCCTCTCGATGGACTTATTGGCCCATTATTGACATATGAGATGAGGATGAAGAACATTAAAAAAGAACATGACATACCAAAAAAGAAGAATGTGACATTTAAAGCATCTAAAAGAAAGAAAAGTGAAAATGAAGAATTATCGCTTAAAAGTGAGAACGAGGAAATTGCACTTATCATGAAAAGACTAAAGAATTTCATGTGAAATTCCTCAACGCATCGAAAAGGTATGTCTTTCTCTAAAATAAATTACCTAACATAATGTGCTTTGAATGTGGAGAAAAAGGACACTTGAGATCGTAATGCCCACACTTACAAGAAAAAGAAGAAAAAGACAAAAAGAAAGAAAAGAAAGACTCCAATAAAAAGAAAGCATTTAAAGTTGCTTCATCTGAGTTGAGCACTTTTGAAGAAGAGGAAGTAGCCAATATGTTCTTTATGGTGCATAACAAGATATGTCTCTCTCCTAGTGAAAATGAATACCAATGTGATTATTTTTATGATGAAATGTTAGAATAGATAGAGGAGTTAACTAAGAAGAAAAATGAATTGCATAATAAACACAAGAGAACCTTAGAAGAGTTTGATGCATGCAAATCAGAAAATGAAAATCTTAAAAAAGACATAGTTTTGATTAACAAAGACAATGATGAACTAGTTAACGAAAATAAGTCCTTAAAGAATGAAATTGAATCCCTTAAGGAATCTCATGAAAAATTCAAAGAAGGAAAAGAAAAACTAGAAACACTGTTGATTGTTAAAAAATTTGGAAACGATAAGTATGGATTAGGATATAATAATGAATCGTCCACTAGTAGAACCATTTTCATTAAAGGGAAGAACCTAGAAGAAGAAAGTTCATCTAAAATTGTTCATATTACATATAGTAAATCACAATCTAAACATCATGCCTTCAAGTATACTCTAAGGCCTAAGGGAATTTTTCAAAGGTAGATGAATAATAGAAAATTTGTTGTCTAACTTAGACAGTATTTTCAAAAAGTTTTTGATGACTTTAGACTAAGAAACATGTATAGATCTTACACTCCTTTATTTTGCTCTTATTGTAAACGTTATGTTCTTGTTTCACATTTTTGTTATGATCATTTAAATATTCTATCTAATAAATGCAAGAAATAAAATGTTCATAAAGCAAGAGCAATTTGGATTCCAAACTTAGATAATTCCCTTACTTGTTGATTTTATGTTTACAATCTAAAATTTTCATATGAAAGTCGTTTTTGATTTTTAGTTCAGTCAACTGACCATGAACATCTGTTGACCTAACATATATTGGTCTACCGATAGTTGGGTCCAGTTAACTGATAAGTTTAAAATCCTTCTTTTTCTTAATCGACTTAATATTAATTTATGCTTTAAACTTTTCTTTGCTGTAGCATAAGACCTTGTGAGCCTTTACCTTGAACTCTTTTTGTTCAATATTGTTGTCTCAGTTTTCTTAAGCTTATACTTAAAGGATAAGTTAGGTTTGTTACTAACATCTAAGGACCTAAATTGAGATAGGTACCTAAATATATTCCTTGTCTTGTAGGACACCAAAAGGGGAAATAAATGATATGTAGATAGTAGTTGTTCACAACATATGATTGACAATCCCTCGTAATTCATCACCTTCAAAACCAAGGATGGAGGATTCATCACTTTCGGTGACAATGCTAATGGTAACGTAATTGGTATTGGAAAAGTGGGTAAAAATAATTGCCCTTTAGTCAATAATGTACTACTTTTAAAGGTTTAAAGTATAATTTATTGAGTGTTAGTCAAGTCTATGATAGAATTTATAAAGTTAGTTTTGTAGGAGATGAATGTGTTGTTTTTAAAATGGATGACAATAGTACTATTTTCTTAAGGAAAAAGGGAAGGGAACATTTACATTGTTGATTTATATTGTGTTACTAGCCTTGAAGACAAGTGTTTGAGATCTTTAAGTGAGTGTGCTTGGACTTAGCACTGATGGCTTGGACATGCGAGTATGGATCTTCTCTTAAAACTTAACTCAAAACAACTTATTAGAGGTCTTCCAACTATGAAGTATGAAAAAGATAAAGTATGTGGCCAAATGGGAAAGCAAGTAAAAAGGTCTTTTCCAAGAAAAAAACTGGTATCATCCTTTAGACCACTTGAATTGCTTTATATGGATTTATTTGGTCTTACTAAAGTAGCAAGTTTAGGAGGAAAATCATATGCTTTTGTTATTGCTGATGACTTTAATAGATTTACTTAGGTTTTGTTTTTGAGTACCAAAGATGAATGTTTTAAATCATTTGTTAGTTTTGCGAAAAAAATTTAAAATGAAAAATTTTTGTCTATTACATCTATTAGAAGTGATCATGGTAAAAAATTTGATAATGACATGTTTGAATGCTTTTGTGATGATCAATATACCTTACATATTTTTTTGCACCTAAGACACCATAATAAAATGGTCTAATAGAAAGAAAGAATCATTGTTTACAAGAAATAACTCCAACTATAATAAATGAGTATGATTTGCTTAAATATTTTTAGGCCAAAGTTATTGCATGTGCATGTCATGTTATCGATGGAGTGAATATTAGGCATAAATTGAACAAAATACCTTATGAAATTCTAAATGGCAAGAAACAAAAAATTATTCATTTTAAAGTTTTTGATTGCAAATTTTATATCTTAAATACGAAAGATGGTTGGAAAAATTTGGCTCTAAAAAAAACGAGGGAATTTTGTTATGATACTCCTTATCTAGTAAAATATATGGATTTTATAATAAGGTCACTTATGTTGTAGAAAAATCCATTTGTGTTGTATTTGATGAAACTAACTTTTTCGAAAGAAAGATAGTGCTTGAGTTTGATGATGCAGATCTATATAAAGGCTTAGAGAAACTTTCACTTAATTAAGAAGGACAAACATCTCAAGAGAAAATTATTGAACCAAGTGAAGATAGGAGAAATGTAGAGCTACCAAGAGATTGGAAATAAAAAAAAAAGATCATCCCTCCGACCAAACTATAGGTGATATCCACCAAGAGGTAACCACTCACTATCATTTTAATTTATCATATCTTATCTTTATTTCAAGGATTGAACCTAGGACTATAAAAGAGGCTTTAGATGTTAAGAATTAGATCTTAGCGATCAATGAAGAACTAAATTAATTTAAACGAAAAAAAGTTTGGACTTTAGTACCTAGACTTATAGATCATCCAGTAACATGTACTAAATGGATTTTCAAGAACAAATTAGATGAACAAGAAAATATTGTTAGAAATAAAGCGAGATTAGTAGCTAAAGGTTATAACTAAGAAAAAGTAATAGATTATAATGAAACGTTTGCCTTTGTAGCAAGATTAGAAACTGTTTGACTTTTACTTACTCATACTTGCATTTACATCTCATATAGGTTTTAAACTTTCTCAAATGGATGTTAAAAGTGCATTTTTTAATGGTTTTATATAATAAGAAGTTTATGTTAAGTAACCCCCAGTTTTGAATGACATAATGCAGAAAAACATTTTTTTAAACTATCCAAAGCATTATATGGTTTAAAATAAGCACTTAGTAGGCCAAGTGCATTTTTTTAAAATGGATTTGGAAAGGGTTAAAGTGGTTATTACTTTGTTTATTGGAAAAGATAAAAATGATTTACTAATTGTTCAAATATATAAAAATGATATTATCTTTGGTGTTACTAATGAACGCTTATGTCAAGATTTTGTTAAGTGTATAAGTAGCGAGTTCGAGATGGGCATAATAAGAGAATTGAAAGACGTCACCTTCATTAACCAATTAAAGTATTTAAGAGAAATACTCAAGCGTTTTGACATAGATCAAATGATGCCTTTGTGTACTCCAATGAGAACATTCACCAAACTAAATAAGGATGAATATGATAAGAAGTGGATGTAAAACAATATCGAGGTACGATTAGTAGTTTACTGTATTTAACTACTAGTCGACCTGGCATTATGTTTAGTGTTTTTTTATGTGCATGTGTCAATCTTTGCCTAGAGAATCACATATATTAGCTGTTAAATGTATTTTGTGATATTTCAGTGGTACATTTCATTTAGGACTTTGGTATCCTAGAAATGAATGTATAGACTTAGTTGGTTATTCAAATGTTGACTATGCGGGAAGTTTATTAAATAGGAAAAGTACATCCAGTACATGTTATTTCTGAGGAAATATATTAGTTTCATGGTTTTTTAGAAAATAGAATTCTATTTCATTATCTATGGTAGGAGTCGAATATGTAGCCGCTAGTAGTTTTTACACTCAAGTTTTATGGCTTAATTAACAAATTGAAGACTATGGTTTGAATCTTCATAAAATTCCTATATGATGTAATAATACTAGCACTATTTGTTTAACAAAGATCTCCATTCAAAATTGTAGGACTAAGTATATTGAAATTCATTATCATTTTATTAAAGATCATGTTCAAAATGGAGATATAAAACTCGAGCCTATTGATAATTTGCATCAACTAGCCGATATTTTCACTAAACCTTTTTGTGAATATAGTTTTTTTATGATTCGAAGAGAAATTGACATGATTGATGGACATTCATTATGATATCTTATGCCTTTTGTGTTAATTCCAAAAAGGGGGAGAGGTATGTGATATTATAATCTTTGTATCTTTTACTTTATACATGAATTGAGGGGGAGTTAAATTTAGGGAGAGCTAGTTTCAAAATAAATTTTTTTTATGAATTTTGAATTGGCATGATTGATCATGTTGCTTATTTGTTTTAATATCATAATTTTTTTTTCATCACCAAAAAGGGGGACATTGTTGAACTAAAAGAGATTCTTCCTTATTTTGATGAAGAAAAAACACTTTTACTACTAATATTTTTAGTTAAGTATATTGCAAGGATAGGTTTAAAATTAATTGGATAAAAGGTTAGAGCTTAAAGTATTAAAGAGTGTTATGTGAAGTAAAAACGTTGATTCATGTTTTAACTGCTGATGTTGAAATAGGATCGGTCTACTAAATGCATTAAAACAGAAGATCAATCGACCGAATAAGAACCGGTCGACCAAATATAGTAGAAGTGAAGGTTAATTGACTGTACCCAAATACCGGTAGATTAAATGTATAAGTAAAGGAGGCCAGTCGACCGAATGTCATCTATCGGTCAACCTAATGAAAAGATTACACAGCGAAAGATCAGGAACGGTCATATTACACAATGGTAATATATCTTAATGACGAAGATGAACGTTGGAGATTCAGCAACGGCTAATTGATATTAATTAGCATTATAAATTGGTTGATTAGCAAAAGAAAAATAGAACGAGTTTTTAATAAGTTTCTATAGCAAGTTATAGTTAAATATTCTAAGTTTTTTGTGTATTGAGAAATATAATGTGCGTCTGTATTGTCTTTTTGGATGAGCAAAAGCTAGTAAACTTTGTGATTTAAGCAATGAGTGCCTCCTTTTGTATACTAAAATATTATACTAGAGAGGTTATTCTTGAGCCTTCAAAAAGAAACTTGACAAGGTTATTCTTAAGCCTTAGAAAAAGAAAAAAGAGGGTTATTCTTGAGCTTTAAAAGGAGTTTGTAAGTGGTTGAAATTATAACTCTTCTTCTGTATTTCTTATTTTTATTCAGTAGTATAGATTTATCTTATCTTTTCTGTTCATTTCAATATCTTTGTTTAGCTTTCGTAATTTTTGTTAAAGTGTTGTGTGATTAGCATAAATTTTTACAACCTAATTCACTTCCTCTTAGATGTCATGTAGGACTAACGGTATTTTTGAAAGATGGATATATCCTATTTTTTTGTCTATTTTCTTCAAATATTTTCTGTAAGTGTTTAATAATTTGATTTTCATATATTAAGTTTATCCGAATGTATCCATTACATTGATATACTCTGATTGGTGTTTTATGAACTATATTTTTGTAATAAATTATATTCTTTCAATTTATTAAATTTAATAAAATTTTAATGGGATGTTGTATTATTTCTTGTTTATCTTTTAAATCAAGTTGCGTTTTAGAGATTTGTTTTTTTTTTTTCATTTGAGAGTAATGTATGGATATGAAATATTCCATTAGCTTTAGTTAATTCTAAATTATTTATATCTAAAATTTGACTATCTTTTTGAATTAATTTGATTTCTGCCATTTTTGTATTATTTGTTGAATGATAACTGTTAATCAGGAGAATTTACTAAAGGTTTATAAATTTGTGTATAATCTTGATTGATTCTTTCTATAGCTTTTATCATATAATGAAATAATCGTTCTTCATATTTTTTACATTTACAATTGGCTGAATGTTGTTCTTGAAAAGCTTGTATAGATTGATTTAAAGATTTAATTAATATAGTTCTTACTTCTGCATTTTCATAGTCTAATATTTCAAGATGATAAATAGCTTTATCTTCAGAACTCATTACTCCTAGAGATATATTTTTAATAAGATGATCTTGTTTATAATGTATTGTAAGTTGTTTATGTGTTTCTATCTTTTCTTATTGATAAGTCTAATATAAGTTATTTGCTATATCTAAGTGTTCTTTTTATTGGTATTCTACCACTAGGATGAGATGTTACAAATTGTAAATAATTTAATCTTTGTGGAAAATATTTTCATTCAATCCAATATTATTACATTAGTTGTTCTAATTTAGATAATTTGGCTAGTAATTCATTACAGAAAGAACAACCCATAGTTAATTAGGTAAATGAAGTTTATAATGTTTATAAAAGTGATCATATAAGGTTTTTAATTCATTTTTGCCTTGAAGTTTGTTGCTGCATCTCTATCAATTATAGATTGAATACTATCTAAAGTAGTTTCTGAGGCTCTAATATTAAGTATTGATATATATTATGAAAATTTTTGGTAATTTTTCATCCTACTTTAAGTTTATATTCCATATGTACAATTTTTTAAATGTAAATGTTTACAAGTTTCATAGATAGGCATATTTAGTGTTGTCTGAATAGGTAATAAAAGATGAGGAAATAGATACATAATATAATTAGATGATTAGGATATATTGAACCAAGGAGGTTTCAATCTTAATTTTGATAATAACAGAACATGTTTGTTTACTAATGATTTAATTTTATTTTGTGAATTTCAAAGATAGGTTCATTATGGAAGCTCAAAGTCCTTAGTTAGGTTTAGAACCAATGGATGTTTCAATATAGAAAGCTTGAAATTTGAAGGCTAAAATCGAAGTTGATGGAAGAACAAAGGATATGGAAGCTCAAAGTCCTTAGTTAAGTTGTTTGAAACTTTTTTGTAAGTGTTTACTTACTGTCTAGTTAATCTAAGGACTCAAAATTATCATGCATTGCATATGGTTTTATAAAACTGCATAAAACTCTCATTATATGGGTTAATTCATATGTTTGGATTATTTGAATGTTTTGATGAGTCAAATAGGCTTGAATCATGCTTTAAATCTTGTTTAAAGTGTTAATTAATGTTAAATAAATGTTTAGAATTCAATTAAGCATTGTTTTTTTTATAGATATATAACGGGTTAGTAGGAGATATACGGCGAGTTGAGCAATTGTCATATAACCCTATTTCCCATCGAGTTATACGACAGATTGGCAAGGCATCGTATAACTCTCAGAATCTACCATATAGGTCTAATAACTAGTTTCTGCTTACATGTTTTGTCTTCTTTTAACCTTTAAAAGGCTATTTTTTGTTCATTAATGACTCTAAACCCTTCCTAACCCTTTATATCCCTTTCCTAAATATTTCTATTAGTTATTTATGCTCCAATATGAGATTTACAAGAAAGAATCACTCACTCACTCAAATTTGTCAAACACCTTCACTACTCTTGTTTCAATCCATGCTTTCACCAATCTAATATTTTTTTAGAATGCAATTTTTTATAGCCGTTTAAGTGTTCTAGTATATGTTTAATCTTAGTTTCGATTTTTAGCGCGTTTATTTTAGTAGATTAAAGCTTGAACTCATACCCTTATCAAAACTATTTTTGCATTTTATGTTCTTACTTTAATCTCAATTTCAGTTGCCTTAATCTATTTCTAAAATTGTGAAAATGTTATTTTCTATTTACTTAAGGTGTCTAAAGAGTGTTTAATCTTTGTTTCGAATTTTTAGAAGCTTATCCTGATTGTTTTGAGATTAAACTTTCAGTCACTTTAAAATTGTTTTGTTTTGGCTGCTCGTACTTCAATGCCATAATTTACTGGACAATCAATTTTTGGGTGTTTATCTTTGTTGGTGATAGTTAGTTTAAGTGTTTAAGAACATCATTGATCAATTTAATGCATTATTAAGTTGTTACATTAGCATATTAAGGGTCATTTAATTATAAACATCATATCTGTCCAAGTTTTAGTGTTCTTACCTTATTTCAAATGTTTAATTGCTTAAATTTGAATTAATTGCTTTTGAATTGTTGTATTGTAATTATTTACATCCTTAGGAGTTTCATTGGCTATTTAAATGAATTTTTAGAGCATCATTTGAGTTATTGGAATTAATACATTCACATATCTATAGATTGTTCAGATTTGGTGCTTGGCATTGTTTCTTCAATTTTCATCATATATTTAAGTGTTTAGTGACTACATTCTGTCATATAAATTTTTTTTAAGAATTCAAGTGCATTTTAGTTGCATCATATCATTTATTGAATGCATAGCGCCTTTATTTTAATTGTGCTTTAAGTGAAACATCTTCTTAAGCGTGTTTAGTTATTTGTAAAGGGAAATTATTGAACTTGTTGAATTATTTGAATAATTATAGTTGTTAAAGGCTCCTCTTTTCCATATAAAGATTGACAAAAGGTTACTCTTCACCTTCAACAAGAAAGATTGTGTCTTCACCTTAGAAGAAGATTGTAATTTCATTAATTAATTAGTTAAATTTCCAACAAGTAGTTAGAGAGAAGATTAGGCAATTGTTAGGGATTGTTGAACCATTATAAATTTTGGTTTTTCTTCTCTCCCTAATCTCCTTATTTATTGCTTAATTATGTGGTTTTACCATTATTTTAATTACTATCTTTTGGCATTAGAATTTCCATATCATTCTAGGTTGAATTTTAATTTAGTGATTGCATTTAGTTTCACTTGTTTTAGGTGGCTAGTTTAATTCTTTGAAAAAGTTCTAATCACTCAATTCACTTAGTGCCTTTGAGTTTTACAATTAGTATAATAGCTTAAGTCTCACAATTGCATTAATGTCTAATGAAATTATGAATAAACATCCATCATGGAACATTTTGGTAGTTCATCTAGTTATGTCCTTTTTTTAATGGAAGTGAGTACTTGTATTGGAAAACTAGGATAAAGGATTTCCTATAAGCCGAAAATGTTAAATTGTGGGATATAGTGAATGAAGGACCATGCATTCCCACAAAGTTAGAGGATGACTAAAGAATTCCTAAGGTAAAGGAAGAGTGGAACCAAGATGATGAAAGATTACTTTCATTAAACTATAGGGCCGTTCATATTTTATTTTATGCATTAAGTAGAAGTGAGTTTAATAGAGTATTTATGCGTGAAACAACTAGAAAAATTTGGCATATCTTAGTGTTCACTCTTAAAGGTACCAACCAAGTGAAAAAAAGTAAGATGTTCATGCTCATCCATTAATATGAATTGTTTAGAATGCATCATAATGAAAGTATTTCCAAAATTTATACTAGATTTAATGACATTGTTAATACATTAAAGGGTATAGGAAGAACATATTTCAATATTAAACGTATGAGAAAGATTTTGAGGTCTTTTCTAAAGGAATGGGAGGCAAAGGTAACTACCATTCAAGAGATAAAAGATCTTAATATTTTTCCTTTGGAAGAATTGATAAGTTCATTGCTTACATATGAGATTTTGATGAATAAGTCAAAAGTAAGAAAAGAGGAAGCTTTATCAAGAAGGAAGAACTTGGTATTTAAGCCAAGAAAGATGAGTCTAGTAAAGAAATAAGCTCTTAGGAAGATAGTGATGAAGAGATCACTCTCCTCACCAAAAAGTTCAACAAATTCTGGAAGAAGAAAGATCACTCCTAGAAACCCTCAACAAAATGAAGTTGTTGAGAGGAAGAATAAGACTTTGCAAGAACTAGATAGAAACATGTTAATAAGTATAGTGTGCCTAAATAATTTTGGGTAGAAGCCATGTTCATATCATGTATCTAAAAAGTTCTATATAAGGCCTTAAATGGATAAAACTTCATATGACTTTGGTATGGAAAGAAATCAAAGGTAAAGTATTTCAAAGTGTTTGTTTATAAATGCTTTATTTTGAATATTAGAGATAATTTGGGTAAATTTGATGTAAAATCAGAAGAAGGTATTTTTATTGATTATTCCTTGACTACTAGAGGTTATATAGTATTTAACAAGAGAAACATGATGATAAAAAAAAATCAATGAATGCTGTATTTGATAAATCTAATCATTTTGATGCCAAGAAGAGTGTTGATATTGATGATATGGGAATTGGAGAATTTAGTTTTGGAATAGCCTAAGGAAGACACCTTAGAAATCCAACCTTCTCCTAGTGAGCTCATTGTTGAACCAAGTGAAGAGGATAGGAGAGATGATGACTTACCAAGAGAATGGAGATTTAAGAAATATTGTCTCTCTAAACAAATTATAGGTGAAGTAGAAAAAGGTATAGCAACTAGATCAAACTTTAGAGATTTGTCTCACATGGCTTTTATATCTAACATTGAACCTAAAACTATAGTTGAAACCTTGAATGATGAGAGTTGGATTTTAGTCATGAATGAGGAATTAAATCAATTTAAGAGAAACAAAGTGTGGACCTTAGTATGTAGGCCTAATGATCATCAAATTATTGGTAAGATGGGTCTTTAGAAATACTCTTGATGAAGATGGAAATAATGTGAAAAATAAGGTAATATTAGTGGCAAAGAGGTATAACCAAGAAAAGGGAATTGATTATAAAGAGACCTTTAAACCGTAGCAAGATTTGATGTTATTAGAATTTTTCTTGCTTTTGCTTCTTACATGGGCTTTAAACTTTATCAAATGCATGGTAAAATTTCTCTCTTAAATAGTTTTATTCAAGAGAAGGTGTTTGTAGAACAACCTCCCAGTTTTGAAAATCATAATGCACCCAAATAGATTTTCAAACTTTTAAAAATTTTATATGTTTTGAAACAAGCTCTTAAAGCTTAGTATGATAAATTAAGATCTTTTTCATTTAAAATGGTTTTATTAAAGGAAAAATTGATACAACCTTGTTTACAAAGAGAGAAAATGGTAGTTTGTTGATTGTTCAAATTTATGTTGATGACATTATATTTGAGGCTACTAATGATATTTTATGTCAAGAGTTTGCAGTGTATGAGTAGGGAATTCAAGATGAGCATGATGGACAAGTTGAACTTCTTCCTTGGACTCTAAATCAAGCAAAAGAAGGATGGCTTCTTCATTAACCAAGCCAAGTATATAAAGGAGCTACTCAAGTGATTTGGAATGGAACAAACAAAGCCACTAGACACACCCATGCGTCTCACCACCAAATTGAGTAAGGATAAAGATGATAATTGGTAGATGCCATAAAATATCGAGGTATGATTAAGAGTTTATTGTACTTAATTACTAGTAAATCTGATATTATGTTTAGTGTGTGTTTGTGTGCTAGATGTCAATCAAGTCCTAGAGAGTCTCACTTATTAGCCGTGAAAAGAATTTTAAGATACTTGGCCAGTCATCATCCTTAGGTTTATGGTATCCTAGAAGCGCATTCATTGAATTAATAGGATATTCGGATGTGGATTATACCGGTAGCCTACTAGATAGAAAGAGTACTTTTAGAACTTGTCAATTTTTAGGCTACGCATTAGTTTTATAGTTTAGTAAGAAACAAAATTCAATAGCTTTTTCCACTGCCGAAGCAGAATATATGGCTATCGGAAGTTGTAGTACACAAGTTCTTTAACTTAGGGCTTGATTGGTATGACTTTAGTTTTGTGTTTTGATTTTTTTATTTTGTTAAATACAAAAATCGAAAAAGATAACACACTAATACAACATAGAAATCGAGGACAATACACAAAAACCAATACACATATATAAAAATTACACCTAAAACTATAACCAACAGTAATACCAAATGACCTCTTAGGAAATAACTTAGAGATTATGGCATGAAAATTTCAAAGATTCCTACAAGGTGTGATAACACTATTACCATTTTCCTAACCAATAACCCAATTTAACATTCTAGAACTAAGGATATTGAGATAAGGCATCATTTTATAATAGATCATGAGCATAATGGTGACATTGAATTGGAGTTTGTGGATAATCAACATTAATTGGCTGATATCTTTACTAAACCGATGAGTGAAGATAGTTTCTGTAAGATTAGAAGAGAATTAGGCATGATTTATGGTGCTGTCTTTGATTCTTATGTGTTTATACATGCTTTTCTCCTTAGTTCGCATTTACATGCTTTTCTCCTTAGTTCGCATTTACATGCTTTTCTCTCTTATTTATGCTCTTATGCATGTTTTACTCTTTGATTTGTGTTTTTCAATCTTTTTAATGATGTCAAAAAGGAGGAGAAAAATATGTGATATTTTTTGTGTTTTTATAATTTTTGTGCCTATCATTAAAGTAGAGTTAATCATTAAGGGTATATGCCTTGGTGTATCCCTTTAATGTCTATTCGCTCCTACATATGTTATTGCATATATAAATATATATTAAGGGGGAGCTTGATTAATTGGGAGCATGATTGTGTTAATATATGAATTAAGGGGGAGCTTTTGTTGGATTTGGCATTTTCATGCATTGCTCATGGTTTTTATAAAAGTGCATAAAACTCTCATCATATAGGTTAATTCATGTGTTTAGATTGTTTAAATATTTTGATGAGTTAAATAGGCTTGAATCATGCTGTAAAACTTGCTTAAAATGTTAACTAATGTTAGAGAAGTGTTTAGAAAGATTTAGAATTCAATTAAGCATTGTTTCATGTTTTCTAGAGATATATGGCAGGCTAGTAGGAGACATACAACGGATTGAGCAACTGCCGTATAGCCTTGTTTCCCAATAAGCTATACAACAGATTGGCAGGGCATCGTATGACTCTTAAAACTCGTTTGTATAGGTCCAATAGCTAGTTTCTCTTACATGTTTTGTCTTCGTTTAACATCTAAATAGCTAGTTTTTGTTAACCATTGACTTTAAACCCTTTATAAGCCTTTATATACCTTCCCTAAACATTTCTATCAGTTCTTTATGCTCCAATAATAGATTTACAAGAAAAAATCACTCACTCACTCAAAGTTGTCAAATACCTTCACTGCTCTTATTTCAATATGTGTTTGACCTCTATAATCAGTTTTTGAGATTGCGAATTTGTTGTTTTTTAGTTGTTTAAGTGTTCTAGTAGTTGTTTTTATCTTAGTTTGATTTTTAGGGTGCTCATTTTGGTAGATTAAAGATTGAACTCATACCATTATGAAAATTGTTTCTACATTGTCTATTCTTATTTTAATCATAATTTAAGTCCCCTTAATCTATTTCTAAAATTGTGAAATTGTTATTTTCTGTTTACTTAAGGTGTCTGGAGTGTGTTTAATCTTTGTTTTGAATGTTTGGAAGTTTATCTTGATTGTTTTGAGATTAAACTTTTAGCCACTCAAAAATTGTTCTGTTTTGGCTGCTCTTATTTAAATCGCGTGATTTGCTACTCAAATCAATTTTTAGGTGTTTATCTCTATTGCTGATAGTTAGTTTAAGTGTTTAAGAACATCACGGATAAATTTTGTGCATTATTAAGTTGTTACATTTTCATATTAAGGGTTATTTAGTTGCAAACATAATATCTATCTTGTTTTTAGTGTTCTTGCTTGTTCCATATGTTTAAGTGCTTAAATTCAAATTAATTACTTCCTAATTGTTGTATATTGATTGTTTACATCCTTAAGAATTTCATTGGCTATTTAAGTGAATTTTTATAGCATCATTTGAGTAATTGGAAGCAATTACATTCACATATCTATAGGTTATCTAGATTTGGTGTTTGACATTATTTCTTCAATTTTTAACATATATTTAAGTGTTTAGTGATTACAATCTGTCATATAAATTTTTTAAACATTCAAGTGCATCTTAGTTACATCATATCATTTATTGGATGCATAAAGCCCTTGGTTTAATTGTACTTCAAGTGAAACACCTTTATAACTGTGTTGGTTACTTGTAAAGGAGGATTATTGAACTTGTTGAATTGTTTGAGTAATTACTGTTGTTAAAGGCTCCTCTCTACCGTTTAAAGGTTGTCAAAAGATTACTCTTCATCTTCAATAAGAAAGTTTGTAACTTGTAAGGGCTACTCTTTACCCTTAAAGAAGATTGTACTTATATTGATTAGTTAGTTAAATTTTCAACAAGTAGTTGGAGAGTGGATTAGACAATTGTTAGGGATTGCTAAACTACTATAAGTTTCGGTGTTCCTTCTCTTCCTTATCTCCTTACTTACTGCTTAATTGTGTGGTTTGCCTATTGGTTTAATTATTATCTTTTGGCATTAGCGTTTCCATATCATTCTAGGTTAAATCTTGATTTAACGATTGTGTTTAGTTTAACTTGTTTTAGGTGACTAGTTTAATTTTCTGAAAAAGTTTTAATCACTCAATTCACCCCTGAGTGCCTTTAGGGTTTATAGGATATATAACCAATAGTAGAAACAAGTAATAACAAGCATATTGACATTGTAAAAGAAATGACATGGTGATGGTATTTGAAAATAATTTGACTACATGTAATATGAAAATACAAACATTATGAAAAACTTACTTGTTTTGGTATCTCTTACACTTCCCTAAAATGCCTAACTCTTGGTGAGATAGGAGTTGAAGAGAGAAAATAAAGAAATTTTTAGAACACTCGTTTGTTTCCACATAGCAAATGAAGAAGAGAACTTAATATTTATGGAAAGAAGAGGTACGTGCCTTAAAAGTCAAAAAAGCGGAAGGGGATTCATCTGGCTTATACAACTATCCAGATAATCTAATTTATAGCTAAGATAAGTGACCGGAGGGTTCCCTTTAATATAATTATCAATTACATTTTGTCATTTTTAGTAGTGATTCCTTCAGCTCAGCTTTTGATTTTTCTTTTGTCTACCATTTGTTTGTCTTTGTCCTTGTTGCTTTTGTCGATTGTCGGTGATTTCTTAGCCATCCACGTGTTTGCTTGTGATTTATTCTTAGATAATGAGTCCACCGTCTGAACCTTAATTCTTAATGGTATAGTGCTAGCATTTATGGCTTGGGTATTGTTGAAATTTTTTGCAGTGTGTCTGCTTCCATTAATCACAAAGATTGGTAAATACTCCATTTAGTTGTTAAAACGATTCTTCAAACTGCTTGATAATAAAGAGCGATTATTTGGAGATATTCTCTCGATCTGTTGACGTCATAACGAGATTATTTCCTTTGTAATTAATTTTTGTCAATGATTCCTCATTAATTCTATGACTTTGTTGGTAAACACCATTGAGACAGTTGATGTTTAATTGGTAACTTGTTTCCCAAATAAATTCATACTTAGGTGGCTCCTCAACAGAGGGGTACAAACCATTTCTCACTCCAATTTGGATGAAAGCAATTCTAGTTACCATAGCTTTGGTTCCTTCAAAAATGGGATAACTACTGAAAACTTTGATAAATACTTTGTGGTCCTTGGCAAAGCGTTCTTTATAGTTTTTCATAGCTAGAAAAACTATAAATGGTGTTTTCTATCTGATAAATGGTTTTTGTAAGTCCACTCTGGAAGAAGAGGAAAGTTGTTAAGTGATTCAGCGCCAAGAAAAATGATTGCTTTTGGTCCATATCTACCTCTATTCTATGGATAATACTAAAAAAGTTTATGGTCTTCAGTCAAATTATTTAAAGCTTGAAAACAATCGTAGAACATTTCTGGTGTAATCTTTTTCATTTCCTCTTTCAGTGTTTTGGTGGGTACTGAATTTATTTCGTCAATATTGATTGGTTTTCCAAGTTGCTTCATCTTTTCCTCGAGAGAATGCTTTTTTAATGCTTTCTTATAATTCATTCGTAAAGAGATGTCTACTGTTGAGAAGTCCTTTAAGGCTTATTCCACTTTAAAACGAGTTTTGAAACTTTTATAAATTATTAAAATTTTTCCTTTGATATGTACTGTGACTTTGTTCCCTGCATGCCTACCGTAGGTCCATTGAAAATGGCATATAACTTTTCTTCTATGTCATTTTGTGTCTTTTTAAGGTACATGTCCAACCAAGGCTGGTGATGTTTTTGTAGTGGGTAATGATGGCTACTTTATAAGCTGAGGTGGTCGGCTTAAGATTTGTTGTGGAGTAATGGGCTGGACAATTGGTTGTGATTGTTTAATGACTTTTAGGTTGGGTTCTCTTTTTGTTGTTGCTCAAGAAGTGTTATAGTGGATCAAAGTTGATTAATTTCCTTGGTTACAATATTGGGTTTTTGTTGTAAGCCGAGTAATTATTTTTCCTTTTTGATCAATGTGTCCTTTAAACTTGCTATGGCTGCTGCCGTGTATCTGCAAGAATATTATCTGAAGATTGAATATATTTAATTTTATAATTATACTAAGTGAGTTCCTATTGCCATTATATAAGCCTTCCGTTATTATAATTAGTTTTAATGTTATATTTTTAAAATTCACACAAATATTTAGAATTCGTCTGTATTTCAAATTCCACCGGTAATAAATCAACTTTTCATTTTCTTAATATCTTAATGCATGCTAATGTTTTTCTTTCATGAATTGGATACTTCGTTTCAATGGGAGAAAAAATCCCATTGATATATTTACATAACAAATATTTCTTTGAATTGGGTGGTTATTCCAAAAGGCATCCTACTTAGCATTATAATCATATAATGGTGGTAAATCCTTACAGAGATGTTTTAATTTGCTTACCTTAGCATAATCCTCATCAATCAAAGTCCATTGAGTTTTTATGCTGCATTTAAGTTGTAATTGATTTCTTGCTTTTGCTAAATTCTTGAAGAATCCCTGATCAGAAATAAAGTTTAATAATCTAAAAATTTTTTGTACTTCTTTAATATTATCTAATTTATTAGGAAATTGATTTAGTTTTTCAATAATATTTGGTTGGAGTTTTAGAAAGCCATTAATAAATTTTATTCCTAAATATTTAATATTTTTGAGCTACTTTTATTTTCTTTTTGCTAAGAATTAGACCTTTATTTTTACAGTAATTAAGAACTATTTTAACCTTTTTTAAATGATCATATTTATCTTTCTTTGAAAAGATTATAATATCATCAATATATTCTAAAGTAAATTCTTTTAAGCCTTCTAAATTGTTATCCATAAATAGTTGATAAATTCCCAGATCTTGTTTTAATCCAACAGATAATACATTCCATTGGTAGTGTTTTGTGGAGGACAAGAAAAAGTTGTTAAAGGTTTTGCATTTTCATGTAAACATAATTGCCAATTTCCTGACTTAGCATCTAGAGTAGTAAACCAATTATTTCCTTTTAATTGTGTGATGATATAATCTTTTCGTGGTAATTTATATGCATATACGATTGTGGCTTTATTTAATTATTTATAATTTATAACCATTGGTTGTTTTCCATATTTTTGTTTAGAATGATTGTTCATGTAAAAAGCAAGTAGATTATGATTAACCTAAGATGCTAACCTATAGATCTAAAGAAGTTCTTGAATCTTAAGTTCCTCTAATTTTAGATAAATCCAACAAGCTATGAAAATATTCCTAACTACGTGACAACCTATAACAAGCTCTCTAAATTTAATGGCACAATAACTTAAAGTATTAAGGAATGAGTAGACTAAACTACAATCTCACAAGCTCAATTTGTGTAACTTAGAGAACTAAAATCCTAGGCTAATTGATTATGCTTACCTACAAATTTATTTAACCTATTTCTATTTGTGGATTTAGCTAATAACAATTATGGATTAAAAGCAAAATCCTAGCAATTGAACTAGAAATTAATCATAGGATAGTTAATCCTATGAACAAATCCTTAATTTATGTCATTAAATTGGAATTCCAATGAAATCTTGACTTAAATCATAACACCCAATTGATTTCAAGTCAATTCTCCCAAGTCTAAGTCTAAAATCCCATCAATATCCTCCAACCCAAGGCAAAACTAAGCTACCATAAAAAAATTAACAAACATAAATGTTAAACGAACAATAAACAAACCAACACAACATAAATAAAGGTTAGAAATTAAAGGGAAAGCTACTAGAAATTGAAATGAACAATCTATTAACAAAATCTCAAGTTTCTTACAAAGAAAAGGTATAAAAACATAATCTAAACACAATAATAATATCCAAAACGTGAATAACCATAAATGAAAGCTTAAATAGATAAAAAAAATAGAGTAATTAAATGCTAAACAACTCCTAAAACAATTATCTAAAGAGATTAAATAAAAAATTGAATCTAACAAAAACAATAAGAAAAACTAAGAAAACTAAGAGAAACCCTAAGAAAAATGGCGGAGAAGCTAAGAAAATGAAGGTTGTTGTTGTTCTGCTACCTTTTGACCCTTTATATACCACTCATAGAGTTTTGGATGATTTAGAAGTGAAAAGGCAAGCTTCCCCTTTATTTTGGAGAAACACAATGTTTTTCTTGAAGCAATACATCTCCTTAAATGGAGTAATACAGTGGTCTAAAGTCACATACCATATTGCTCACATGAAAGCACCTTAAATGTTGCTTATTGATAGCTTCTGCCTCTCTTTGCCTTTTCTACTTTAACTCCTTCTATACACCTCCAATTACCATAAAATTTGGTATGTAGACTCCTAAATTTTAGAATCATCTGAGCTCAAAAAGTACACTTAATGCATCCTCAAAGTCACTTGTACCAAAGCTAGTGCTTCAATTGAGCTTGTCTTGTTCTTTTCTTTGTGCACTCTTCATGGCTTGTCATATGGCCTTCAAATTTGGTATGGAACTTCATAACATGATGCTCGAAGTCTTCAAATTGGTTCCACACCTCTTCTAGTTCTAATTGTGCTCCAATTCTACTCCAAACTTGGCCATTTTAACTTATATTTGTGTCCTAAGGTCAAATTTGCAAGTAAACTCAAAAGGAACACAAATCAAGTATTTAAACATCAAAATAGAGTTCAATTTACATTGAAATGCATAAAAAATTAATATAATGCAACTCTATCAAAAGATAATGTGGTGGTAAATGCCCTGAGTAGGAAAAACTTAGGTATATTAATCAATTTGAGTGGATACAATATGGCATCGCTTAGTGGAGTTAATAGTTATATATATATATATATGTAGTTAGAGATTAATGGTGTTGTTAGACTGCTAACTACTTTATAGATTTGATTGGATTTTCAATATAGGATTAGTTAGGCCTAGACTCAAGATTCATATTTGATAAGGATGCTAAAGAGTATATAGTAAGGCAAGAAACCTAGTTTCTCCTTAAGATTAAATGGATTGATTATGATTAGGAGACGAGTATGTGTATCTCATGTAGATGGGTTGTGTGAGGAGATATTTAAAGAGGACCATAGTGTACCAAAAGCGATGCATCCCAGTACAATAAAAATTTAATGGAACTTGAGACCTTATTACTAGTGGTTGACGATAAAAAAAATGTAGTTGAGTATGTGACGAGTTGCTTAACATGTAAATAAATTAAAATTGAAGATCAAGCTCTAGTAGGGAAGTTGAGATATTTGGAAATACTGTCATGAAAATAGGATATGATTAATAAGGATTTTATAGTAGCTTTACTTAGTACCCAGTGGAGACATGATTTAGTTTGGATCATTGTGAACAAGTTAATCAAGTCTACTAATTTCTTACTTGTTCAACAATCAAACTCGTTAGATAAGCTGGTAAGGTTATATGTAGATAAAATACAAAAGCTTTATGGGGTATCGGTATCTATTGTGATAGATTGGGATCCATGTTTTACTTCTTGATTCTAGATAGGTTTTTAATCATCCTTGGGTATAAGTTTGAATTTGAGTATAACATTTCACTCTTTGAAAAATGTACAGTTAGAGTATGCTATTCAGAATTTGAAGGATACAATGAGGGCATATATGCTAAATTTTAAAGGGGTTTGGGATTGCTATTTGCCCTTAATGGAGTTTGACTATAATAACAGCTACCATTTTAGCATTGTTATGGCACCTTCATGACATTGTTTGTTAGGCAATATATGGATGCAATATGATATGAAGTTGGGGGTGTTAGACTATTGGAGGGACTAGACTTGATTCACAAGGCTGTGTAAAAGATTGATGTTATAAAAAAGTGCTTGAAGGTAGCTTAGGATACACAGAAGAGCTATGTGGATCAATATTGTTATGAGATGGAGTACGATGTTAATGATAAGTTGTTTCTAAGAGTGTCTCCTTATAAGAGAATTATTTGATTTGGTAGGAAAAGGAAGCTGAGTCTGAGATACATTGAACCTTATAAGATTGTGTAGTGTATTAGCCTATTAGCTTACTAATTAGCCTTATTTATGAAGTTGTTTCAGATTTATTATATTTTTCATGTATTTATATTAAGACGACATAACTCATATTCATGTTGTATTATACTAGAACCCAAGATTTAGGTGGCAAGAAATATAACTTGTAAGGAGCAGCTAGTAGAGATATTAGAGAGTTAGGCTAGGAACTCGAGGAGAAATGAGATTTTGATGGTGAAAGTGCTACAAAGTCATCATCATTTTACGAGAAAGGCTAACAGATGTGGAGGATGATTTGTCATAATAATATTTGGATTTTTTTGATGATTATAAGCTTAAATTATTTTAGTATGGTCTCATAATATTTTATTGAAGGATTAGGTAGTGAAAATGATTGTTGTACACAGTAAGAGATAAAGAGAAATGGGTGAGATGAGAGAGAAAAAAGAAGGGAGGAGAGAGAAAAATAAAATTTTTTCAAACAGAAAACCTTTACAGCCCGGGCTAAGTACCCCTAAGTAGCTCGGGCCCACAATATTTATTAATATAGATTTTGACATTAACAAAAAAAATTGAAAATATCGGTGGAAGGATCGAATTGTCTAAAGGGCAAAATTGAAAACTCCACACAAGTTAAGGCTCATATTTCCTTGTACAAAAATCTAACGTAATCCTCTTGCTTGCTACAATCTTATAAAACCCTTGCTTTCCTTCCTTCACTTTTCCGGCTGTGTCAAGAAAACACCGAACTTCTATTGGAAGTTAACCATTTGTTGTATGTCTGGAGCCTACCGTTCAGTCTGCGTAATCCAATCGAATCAATTGTATGATTTCTTTCCTTTTCGATGGACGAGAAATCGGACGGTCTGGGAATCATATCCATCGAATCTCTCTACACCGGGTCTTGGGACAAGAAATACTGGAGCTCGTCTCAGGTCTGTTTTCTCTTTGTTTAACATGTTCCTATTGATGCTAATAACTGACTTTTTATTTCATACATCACAAACTCATCAACAAAACTGTACAAAAAAACTAATTACCTTCCTCTTCATCCGTCGAGCAAATCTTCTGCTGTCTGAGTAGAGTACCTTTCGAATTGAAAACTTCTTCCTTTTTCTAGAAACATGAACAAGCCCTCAAGTAAGCCCCCGCGAATCCATGGCAGTATTCGAGGAGGAATGCTCTAATGCCAAGTCCCGATCCTCATCCGCCTCTGCCTCTTCCTCCACCAGCCCCTCTTCCTGCACTCACTACTTGGCCAAGTCCGTTCTTTGAGGTAGCGTTGTCCTGCAGGTCATTCGTGGCCACTTCCACTCTCATTTCTCAAAAGACATCATTTTCGGCAAGGAGACTTCACTAGAGTTAGTAATAATTGGGGAAGATGGGATCGTACAGTCCATTTGTGACTAGCCTGTATTTGGCATAATTAAGGATCTTGCTGTTATACCTTGGAAAAGCAAATTCCATGCACGAAGCCCTCAGATGCAGGGGAAAGACCTCTTGGTTGTCATTTTTTATTCTGGGAAGTTGACCTTTCTCACATTTTGCAACGAGATGCACAGGTTTTTTCCTTTGACACATGTCCAACTTTTCAATCCCGTTAATTCAAGACATCAGCTTGGAAAGATGCTAACTGTTGATTCTAGGCAAGTTTTCTTTTCTTTTTATGGATGATACTGTCCTTTTATATCTGGCTATTATATTCATACTGTTTAGCCATTCTTCTTTTGAAATCAATCTAAGAGTTGTGCTCAACTATTTATTTTCTATATGGCTGCTATTCATAGAATGGTTAGCATTATATCATGGGACACTTGTTTTACCTATTTCTTGTGCTCCAAAGTAAGCAATTCTTCTATTGTCAAGTATTATTCATGCTGTTGAAAATTGAGCTTTTTGTTGTGCCTATC
>JAOXYD010033315.1:0-14041 GCA_028565735.1 Pinacopodium congolense | reverse complement strand
TAATGGTTAATTTGTTGAATTATGACCCCTAATTCAGTGCTTAATTGTTAAATTTATGTTTTATTATGTTTAATTTGTAGGATGGAGTTTAATGATGAAGATTAGAGCAAAAACATGAAGAAAGCTTCTCCTTTATGTCCATTAACAGTAGAACAGGGGACTGTTAATGGGTGCTACAGTCGGGCATTAACAGCAACCTATTATATGGAGGCAGGGTACCATTGATCACCATAGTCAATAATTTTAGCTCTCAATCTTCAAGATTTCAACTCTAGCGTATTCCTAATTAATACTGGTGTCTACTAGCACATGTGGGAGGTAGTAACTGCTATAAAAACAAACAAAACAACATAGAATACGTGTGATTGTAAGAGATTAGATCTACATAGTCTTGGAGAGTTCTTCTTCTCTCATTTTTAGTCTTTCCTTTAGTTTATAGCTTCAAATACTTAGTTCTTCGAATATGTGTATTGTTTCTGAGTTTCTGAATATTGGAACTTGTTGTTAAGACTCATATTTGAGTATAGGAATCATCAAGGGGGTTTTCAAACATTGATTATTTCTCATTTTGTTCCATTCTTCATATTAATCAAGGTTAATATTTTTATACTTATATCCATGAATGTTCTTGATTTTTTTGTAAGATCTTGATGAATTAGAGCTTGGATGGAGTCCAGAATCAAGTTGGGAGTTCAAGAAACATCCAAAAGTCTTCATGGGATTTTTTGTAATATCTAAACTTTACATTTAAGCTCTTAATTTCAGATCTATCAAGTATGTTGTATAAATTGCATATCTTGTATGCTTTGATGCAAATGTGTGGCTAATCATTTCTGTTACTAAGGTTTGATGTTTTGATGAATTGAAAGAGTTTTAAGACATGTTAAAGTGTCTAGATTTTGTTTATTGAAGGCCTGAATGAACCAATTTTAAGCTGTCCACTTAAGATTAGTGTTTAAGATAGTTGAAGCATAAGAAATCATCTTAAATTGTTAGAAAAATCAATAAGCAACACAAATTAATCCTTGCATGACCAAACCTGGAATTTTTGTGAAAGATAGAGTTTTGAGATTAATTTCTAGAACTCACCTTCTTGAAATTAAAGCCCATTTACTTGATTTTAAATCATAACTAAACTTTAGATAAGATTAAATAGAGAAAAAGCAAAGTCTTAACCATAGCTTTGTTTTGATTTTCTAAAGGACTTTAATCAGACCTTAAATGTGTTTTAAAGCTCAATTAAATCATCAATCATCCAATCCTTACTAATTTACACATTTGGTAATTTTCATAATTTTTCAGAAGTAATTAAAAATCATTTTTGAAATGTTTAAACCAAGGTAGTCTAGTTTAAGCTATTTTCATAATTTTAATCAAATTATCAAGGTTTTTCCTAAATAATTGTAATCTAATCAACCTAGTAATTAAGCAAAATTTTTCCCATGGGGTCGACATTTAGAGTCAGAAATTTACTCCAATATACTACTTTTACGATAGGTGCATTTGCCTTATTTTTGTTGGTTTTCAAAGTAAAATCGTTTCAAAATCATTCAAAGTTTTAAAGTCACTTAACCATCGCAACAAATTTAAAATAAACATTCTCCTTTTATACAATGTCAAAAGTAACCGAACAATTATATTCCAAATAAAATTATCACATCAATACCATAATTACATATTCAAACTTAACCAAAACATTATCAAATTTTTATTTACTTCCCCTAATTTGACCATAATTTAGCAACAATTTCAACTTTTAAGTTAAAAAAACTTAAATTTTATAAACTTAGGGCTTGTTGATGCTTGTTTTTTATATTTTTTTTTCTATTTCTACTTTTTAAAACACAGAAACTGAAAACAAAAGCACAAAAATCTAAAAGAACAACATATAAATACAACACGGAAATCGAAAAAAAGAACATAAAAACTGAAAAAACACAAAAACCAATGAAAACATACAAAAACATAAACGAAAAATAGAAATATAAAGATAAAATAAATGAGTCCTTAAATATCAAAAACTCAAATATTATAAACTCAAATATAATAAATTCTAACTATAATTCTACAAACCCCAATTTTGCAAACTCCTCCTAAATTCATGCATTATCATTTAAAAAAAAATCAAACTCACACATCAAAGGATAATAAATATAAAGGGGATAAGAAGCACTAATTATTCATAAAAGTATATAATTGTAAACATCATTCAATATATAACTGTCCCTTCATAAGAAACTTGAGTATTACATACTACTCTCCCCCATTTTTTAAAAGCAACATAATACAAGAATTTATCAAATTTTAGTAAAACTCAAACTTATCAACATATTACACACATTAAGATTATGGAAACTCTACCTTAATTCATACATTAAAAACAAGTCATCGACAACTTAAAGATCAAACCTAATTCATCCTCAAACAGCTTTAAACACTTAGGCTCCTGCTTAGTTTATGCATCACAAAGCACTAATATGAGCTATTATATAATTATAATTTCACTTCTTTTTATAATGATCTAGAATATATCTATCAAAAGTATCAAATCTCTTTCTTATTTCATTGATTTTGTAAAGTTTCCTTTATCAAACTTATCCAAAAAATGATTTAATAACCCATTTTTCTTTTAGAAGAATATTTAAACTTGTATGAATCATCCAAATTTTTAATGTCATGAGCACATCTATATACAAGGATGAATCATTTAAAATCAAATGTCATATAAAGAGCTACCATCATAACTTGGGGAGTTTAAAAAACAACATTCATCACTGCAAAATACATCAAATCCATTTTCAAACTTCTCAAATCTTTTGACAATGCTAAATGAAACATAGGCTAAAACCTTTGAAAATATAAAAAATCATCAAAATTTATGGTTTATCAAAATTATCAAACCTTTAAATACTAATTTGTTAAATTCTTCCATCTTTTAATTATATAATTAATTTTATAAGCATTAAAAGGAATAGTGATCATGAGGGAAATCTAAATATTAAAAAAAATTCAAATGTCAAAAATATCTAAGTATGCTTGATACTTATATATGCTTCCTTATACATGAAATCTAAAATCTCTTTATACAAAAACATATTTGCGCACTATTTTTCAAGATTTATAATTTTCTCTTAATCATTCAAAATCTAGTTAAATAAGATTAGTGTGCATATCATGTTCTCATCATCTATGAAAATGACTAAAATTGACCTCAAATCAAGTTAGTCTTCATTATATATTACTTTAAAACATTTAAAACATTTAGCCATCCAATACCACTCAATGTCATCATCCATAATATCAAGAGTCATCCAATTATATTTTATGTATCTAAGACGCCCAATATAACATCAAAGAGATCATATATCTCCCTCTTATATATCATCAATTTTCTTTTTATTTCTTTATTGATTTGGTTCAAAAATATGTCTTAGTGATTATCCTTTGTTCGTAAAGGTACCCTTGAAGTCCTCTTACCTAAAATTTTTTTTAAATAGATCTTTCCTACCATTCAAGCCTCATGGTAAACCATTATAGCTACTTATCTTCTCATAGCAAAAACGTTCAATATATTGATAATAGCCACAATAATTGCATAACATTGGTGTATGGCTCCTAAATGTATGTCTATATGCTTTTCTGGCTCTTAACTCATTATAACTCCTAATTGTATGATATTGTGAACTAGTTTAGGTATGTTATCCTTATTGATGTGACACATCTCTAGGTCTTCTATCACTGTATGATATCTTTTAATGAAAATTGGACCTAGGATATGAATGAGAAATGCTTTTAGATTTTGTACATTCATATAAGGGTTATGATAATGGGATAACTTAGAAGTCCTAAAGGCATCATTTTGTGGTTTTACATTCCTAAACAAGTTATGCCTATTTTTTTGTACATATGCATTTCCCTCTAAAATTGAGTTTAGATGCATAGATAAATGCATGACGTTACTTCCTATGTTAGGATTTCAAAGTTGATACATCATTTTCTATAGATAGCCTTGGTACTTGTTTCTATTCTATGTTGTTCCTTTAACAAATTTGGTCTTACTACTTGATAGATCATTCTCATGAATATACCTTAAATTCATGATTATCATTTGCTGCTTTTTGTGATTCTAGCATGCATTCTAACTTTTCCTTTCCTTTAATGAATTTAGATAATGAGTTCCTAACACTTTCTAGTTCCTTTTTCAATGATTCATTCTCTTCTCTTAATGTTTGTTCATCACTATCTACTTTCTTTAGTTCTATTTGTTTCTTCAAATATGCGTCTTCCTCTGTCAATTTTTTATACCACTATTATCTACATTATTTGATTCTAGAATGTTATGTAATTCATTCTTCAATTTTTTGTACTTTAGTTGGAATGCATAGAGAAGTCTTAATGTTTCCTTATGCCAAGAAAATAACCTTTTCTTTTTCTTAACCATCGCTTCCAAAGTTTAACTAATTCTTCATAAATCAACTCATCAACTTAATCATCATTATCATTACTATTAGAATTTGATCATACAGATAACTCCTCATTATCTAAAGAAGAATTGGATTAGACCTCATCAATTAGAAAGCATATATGAGCTACTTCTTTATGCATAATCTCCTTTTTTTTTTTTTGCTTTGATTTGTGCTTTCATAGATATCCTCCAAAACGGGTCATATTTGATGAGCAGATTTACAACTTGAGACTCTGTTTAACTTATCCCTACTCAATGTACAAAATAACATATGCACACTTTTATTGTTACGGGCAATACAGCTCTTATCTTTTTCATCTAACTCTTTTTCATCTTTTAGCACTATTATTTCTACATTATTTACAACTATGGTTTTTTTTTTTTTTGGGATATAGGGACCTTTTTAAAAAATTTCCCTAAATTTATTCCTATAGTCAATATGAAAATTTTCATTTAAAATTTCCAATATCTATAATTGTTTCCATCAAAATAAAGGGATCTACCTAAACAATGTGTCATGACCTTAAATTCACTATTTTGTTTAGAAGTAATCTTATGTGAGTCCTTACATTAATACAAAATGTCTGTCCTTATATGGTACTTAAAAAGGGGTGAGATAGGTTTTGTTAAAATTTACTAAGTTTTTCTAAGTATTTTAAAACCTAATTGAAAGTTCTCTCTTCATCTAATCATGGAAGCTAATCTATATAATTAATCAAAGTACTTGAACTAAAATATACTCGATAAATATATATGGAATTATAAACAATTTAATAAAAAATTAATATGTGGAAACTAAAGCAATATAACAAAAATAATATGATGGAAATAAAGTAATTTGGAAATATTAAAAGAGATAGGGAGACAAGGTGAAAACCAAATTTGTAGTGATTTGAAGTCAACTCCATATCTACGTTTAGTCCCCAACACCTCATTTAGACTTTTAGTATCCCAAATTACTTGTACATCTCTATTTTTCAACAGACTTTAGGATGACCCTTATAACTCACTTTTTTAGTAGACTTAAATGTAACCCTTATAGGATTCTCATCCCACACCTTAATAGCCTTAAAAATACACTTCATCAGCTTTAACTTGATTAACTCAAGTGTTTAAAAAGGCTCACATTATGACTTGAACGAATGCAACAAAAGCAAACTTGAAACTACACCAAAATTCACCTAAACTTTATAAACAAACACGTAAAATACCTTAAATAATTAGTATACTTGTTTCACTACATTTAGATGCATAAACAACCATGTAAAAAAACTATTTATAGTGAAAACTCAGCCTACTAGCCATTTGTAACCATTGGGTAATTTTATAAAGTAATAAATTCATTTTCACATTGATAAATATTCATTGGTGCGTGTATCCCACAAGTATTGGTCAATCGGATCACATATAGTAGTTGACCATTGAGTGATAGACAAATATATGCCCGTCAATCGACCAATCCTCCAAAATCACATATACTGGTAAACTAAAACACACTTACTAGTTGAGGTCAATCAGTCTATACATACATTGGTTTCATATAATTTTCATATACAAGCACATCAATTCAGCCCAACACAATTCCTAGAACTTCTAGATACTTTCTATCACATCCTAGCATTTTTTTTAACACTTTTTCATACAAATTTTAACACATTTAACAACTCTAATATATTTACATAACTTAACCTTTTTCTAACACAAGTTTTAATACATTCATACTCATTCACTTAATCTATCTTCAAAGCTCATCCTACCATTTACTAATAATTTATTTCACAAATACTTTTACATACATCACACTAATTCTCTATAAGCATTTTATTGTATCAAGAGGATCTTTTAAAAACACTCACACATGATTCCTCTTGATTATGCATCCTATATACAAAATCACTAATCATGAATGGTAGATGCATGATATGAGCTTTTTTAACACTATAGAAGATTAAGATAAGGTTACATAAAAAATTATAATAATTGACTTATTAAAATTCTATATTGATCTTCATCTTAACCCTTTCTTTTCTTCAATCTTAGTAGGCTCCATTTTACACTCCATGGATTTAAAATGCATTGTTATGACACCTTTTATCGTTAAGCACGTACATCATCTTTAAACCTACCTTTTCCATACATCAAACATAATAAACATAATAGCAGTAATGTTTTGTCATCATCAAAACATAGGTATAATCATCCTTGTTTCAACATACTATAGTAGACCCCAAATCAAATTTAATTCCATCAACTATGACTAGTACTCTCCTAATTATTATTAATTGAAAATGAATAAATTATTTTGTTTTAAGTAGCCTGACTAATCTAAGCCCTTAGGTGTTAGTCATATAAGAAGGATAATAAGCCTCATATTTGCATCCATATATGTTCCTAGGTCTTATATCGTTATAATTTCTCATGTGGTGGTAACACAGACTAGGTGAATAATATCGCATCTTAATATAAAAATTATGTCTACCTTGGTTAGTTATCTTTTGAGGTCTAGTTTTATGGCCATACATGTATGTGTAATAAGTTCATTTGTTTTAAGTAAATGTTCATCATCTAGGTTCTTTCCTTTAACAAAATTAGTTTTAGTATTTGATGGTTCACTCCCATAAGTATATCTTAAGCCATACCCCTCATTGAATCCTTTTGGGACTCCTAACATGAACTTTAACTTCTCTGTACTATTAGTGAACTTTAATAAGAAATCCTTAAGTTCATCTAATTGTTTTTTTAATGTTGTATTCTCTTCTGCCAACTTTGTATATTATCATTATCTACACTTTTGGAATCTATAATGTTATGCAAGTCATTATTTAAATTTTCATTTTTAATTTATAGGCTTATAAACATTTCAACGTTTCCTTATACTTAAAAGATAACTTTTTCTTTTTCAAGATCATAGATCCTTATCACTTATAAGAGTTAGAATAAGAAGGCACCTCTACATTTTCCATAAAACATATGTGAGCTACTTCTTCCTCAAATCTTGAAGCACTTATATCATTCCATATGGTTACTTTTAAGCTTTTTTTTCCTTGCTTTCCCTATTCTTTCTTTTTGTCATTTTTTTTCATGATTCTTACATTTTTTATAAGAGGGCATAGGATCTTATGTGGCAAGATTCCTAACATTTAAAACGAGTGATGATGATGAATTATTTACATTTACATTTCTTAATTAAAGCCTTTCTTCTTTAAGAAGTTCTTCTTCTTTAAAAGGCTCTTGAACTTCCTTATGAATAAGGCAATTTCTTCTTCATTAGTATCACTTGTGAAGGTTTCATCATCACTTGACTCTTCTTTTAAAACCTTGAAAGCCAAGTTCTTTTTTATACGTGATCTCTTCCTCTCTCTTTTTTTCTTAATCCTTACCTCGTAAGTAAGAAGGGATCTTATCAACGCCTCCAAAGGTAAATGGTTTAGATTTCTTAATTATTGAATTATTATCACCTTAGCTTCCTATGAATTAGGAAAATTAGAATTTTTCTCACCAATTAAATATTAATGTAGGTCTTACCCAATCCTTTAAGAGCGTTTATGATGTTAATAAATCTAGAATATATGAAATAAATACTTTTTATCATATTATAAATGGCAAAGTTTATATTAGTATATAAGCATGCTAATTTTATTGTTTTTAACTTGATTTGTACCCTTATATATGATTTCTAGTGAATGCCAAATTTCATATATGAATTCACACATGGAGACCCTATTGAATTTATTCTTACCTAAGACGCAAAATAAGATATGTATAGTCTTATTATTCATAGACACTGATTTCTTATCATTATTGTCCCATTCTTCCTTTAATTTAGGTTTTTTTTTGTCTCTGTAAGTTTTAATGGTATTTAGGTCTATTTGAAGTTATTTATCATAAATCTATATTTTTAGTTGTAAAAAAATTTCATTATAATCTTTTAACACAAGTAATTATTACCATAAAAAATGAAGATCTACTAATAGTTTGTCCCTCTTAACTAATAGAAGAAATTAATGTGTTCAAATGTGTCATTTTTAATCTTTATACTTAAATTTAATTAAAAATGTATTCTATACGAGTTCTAACACTGATACCACTTATTAGCCTTATATGACACCAAGGAGGGGAGGGATTAATTAGGTGTTAAAAACATTATCTATGTTTTTTTTCTAATTCTAAAATTCACTCTAGAAACAATTCTAATGTCATGAAAAAATATAACAATTTATTTTAATTAATATATCAATGTAACTTAAATTAAAAATCAATTTATAAAGTAAAGAGTGTATGGAAATAAATGACACATTGATTTATAGTGGTTCGATGAACAAACCTCGTCTATGTCCACTCTTTAGGAACTTCCTAAAAATTTTACTATAGTCTTTCTTCCAATAATTGAAGAATAATCTTACATAATAATCTTCTTTTGGTGAAGAGGAACCTTACAACTCGCAAGCCCATAAGAAAATAAATATAAAAGAATATTTTACTTACTCAACCAAAGTGTTTAAGGGACTCATAATTCAATGATGAATGCTACCAAATTTACCACCACACTAAGATGTTCACTCTTTATATGCCTTTCACTTACTTTATCATTATTATGCTCTTTAATGCTCTTGGATTCAATTAGATACCTTATCAACACTTTACAACATCTATTTATAGACTTAGAAACATAAACTAGCTATTTATAGTTGTTAGACACCATTAATTAACAAATTTTTCCTATTAGAAACTAATTGTTGGAACTAACTTTCATGTAACATTGATAGATCTGTCTTGCACGTTAGTAAACTGGTATATTGGTTGACTACGCAATTATATTGATTGACTAGTCTCATAATTTTACCTATATTGATTTTTCAATCAATGTCTTAATGTTTAGTGATCCCTCAAGAATTCTTCTACACCTCTAAATTTTGGGAACTTAATGAGCAATTTGTATGATGAGAAGATAGTTCTTATTACGTATAGAAAAAGTTTGTTAAAAATATTGTTATACGTGGTTGGATTACATATGATATGAAACCTGATCATTTTGATAGTCTACTTAAATTTCTCATCAATTATATCAAGATGATCTATTTATCCTTTAGGGAATACTTAATCTCCACTAAAATCAATTAAATAAAAAGACATTAGGTTAATTTGTTATAATTTTAATCATGTTGCTTAAAGTCTTATAAAAAAAAAGTCAACAGAGCTACCACTATCGCTTAAATTTTACTTAGAAATTTTCAATGTTCTTTTTAATTGGTATTCCTCTTACTCAAATATGATTTGCCACCCTGTTCGATATCTTGTAATTTCTACATCCATTATAGCATTCACCTGGTTAGATAAAGTAAACATTTTTATTTGAGATCTACTATAATTATTGTCCCCTCCAACAATCATGTTTATAATTCTAGTGGTTCTCCTCTCCTCTTCTTTGACTTAGCATCCTAGATATGTGCTTTAGTGTCTTATGGTCTCATCCTTGTGATTGATGTTTTTATGGTCAAATTTCTTTAATTTGTTTAATAAATTAGTCCAAGTTTCATTGTTATAAGATTTCAAAATGGTTCATTTGATGTTTTTGCATTATTCTGTATCATGGACATAGTATTGGTGGAATTTGTAATATATTTTTGTTGATTGCTTGCTTAATGGCATAGCTAAGGAAGGTTTGCCCAATTATGCATTTTAATAAAGTTCAAAATATGATTTACGGATGTTTTTAATGCAATCAATTTTGCATTTTTCTTTTGCCCAGCTTGGTTTATTTCTTTGAATGTTATATAGTTTTATTTTCCCTAGTCAACCTAACTTACTGCTTCTCTTCAGTATATAACACATATTATTCTTTGTGAGCTCAATGTTATCGAAAGTGACCATAATTATTGTTATTTTAGTTTTTAACTTTCCTTTATTATGTTTAAATTATGCTCAAACTAATAGATTATTTTTCATTTGCAAATAGGAAGGTTAGAGAATTTATGGAGAAAGAATTGATAATAAAAAGGGAAAAGTTGAGCAAGGAAATTCAAATTTGAAGAAGGATAATATCTCAAGAAGGTAGAGGCATTGTTATTGATTAAATGTGGTCAGGTGTAGCAATGGCAATAGATAAACTGGCAAAGTCCAATTAGGAGTTTAACTTCCATTATGACTTTTTTTGGTAAGAAGATATATATTTTATTTGTTTTCTAATTTAAAAAGGGAACTATTACTTGATTTTATGGAACCCTTTTGTTTTTGAAGTTTGATGTATTATTTTTAAATTGGATTTTTAGCCTTAAAGGGTATCATTTTTAGGTTTTAAGATAATCTTCTTTTCTTTCTTCTTTTCTTCTTTAGCCATCATCCTCCTTAGACTTTAATGGCTGAATTTTTATTCTTAGTTGAAGGAAATTGAAGTGTAAGTCCTATATGACACCTAAGGGGGAGGGGCTAAATTAGGTATTAAAACTCTTTTTCAGATGTATAAATAAATTTGATAAATACTTGTGGAAGCTTTAAACAAAAATATCAAATTTAAGAAAAATAAACTAAGAGTATAAAACAAAAGAGTAGGGGACAAATATACCATTGATTTATACTAGTTTAAAGTGGACCACTTGTTTCTACGTCTAGTTCCTAACACAACTATGTTGAGATGATTTTACTAAGGCGATCTTGAAATACAATGTTTGTAGTACAACCTCCTTTTATGGCTTAAGGATAACCTTTTCTCTTCTTTTTCTTAAGCTCAAGAATAACCTCACAAAAATAGAACTATTAAAAAGAATGCTTTACTTAGACTCACTTGATTTATAAAAGAGGCTCTCTCAAAAGCTTAAATAAATGCATAAAGAAAAACAAAATTCTTACACCACTTCACAAAGCACATTAGACACTTACAAAATTCAAAATGCTCGAGATGATTATTTGATGATTAACTTATGCAATCCATGACTATTTATACTAAAACCAAAACCCATTTATTGTTATTCAACAAATAAAATCTTTGACCAATGGTTCTATTCATAAATTTTCTTTTTATTGTTGTGTAATTGCTAAAATTTTTCCTTGAAATCTACTTCATTCAGTTAACCTATTAACATATTCGATTGACTGACCTTCAAGAAATGTGCATTTGGTCGACCTTACCTGAATTTAATCAACCAATCTATACTTTGTACTTAATTGATCGACTGATCTAAAGCATCAACTTAGAAACAAAAAATTGAAACAAATTCAAATTTTCAACAACGTTAACTCAATAAAAATTCAATCATAAAAAACCAGGTTATAACTTCATTAATATCAAGCACAATCTTAGTTAACTATTTGAGTCAATTAATAATCTAATTTGTATGCTTTCTTATTCAGCAAATTCACACATCAAAAGGATTTTTAACACTCACAGACATTATTCATATAACTCTTCTTGATCATACTCCTACATGTATTTTCTAAATCATGAATATAAGTATGCATGAATGTCTTTAATAGCCATAATAAGCTAAGTAAAGCTAATAAATTTTTTTACATAAATTAACTTTTAACAAACTAATTCACTTCTTCAAAGCTTGAGTCTTTATATATGATCTTCATGACTTCCATTATACCTTAAAGACTCCTTAAGCAAGTTGAACGTCACCATGCAACCACTTATCTTTCAATTCACTCAAATATAAAACATTAGTAAGGTAGTTGTTTTGTCATCATCAAAATAAGATAGAACCTCCCTTGTTTCAACATGAAGGATTGAAACTATATGGATTGTGAGATGTTTGATTTTAGTGAAATTTAATTTGTTTGTTCAAGTATTAAACTTTCTTTTGTTTTTTTGTGCTTTATGATTGTTTTAGTTTATATATAAGAAGTGCACATTGATTTATTAATTCTATAACCAGAATAGATATTGAATTTGTAATTTTTTTAATAGTTCTAATTGAAGTAACAAATAAGACTTAATAATTTGGTGCATAATTTTTATTTCCTAAAAATAATATTTAACTAAATTAATTGCAACCATATGTGTTTGTATTATCTTAATTTATTAATTTTTTCGACTCTTAATGCTGTTATTTACTTAAATTTTAGATCATAACTCAAATTGTTAAAAAATTAGGATTAATTGGATCACGTGTTAAAGATTAACTAACAATAAGAAGAGATAGGAATTAATGAATATTTGAATTGTAAATTGATGATCAATTGATATTCCAACAGTAGATGTAACCCTAAACCAATGTTTATTTAATTAATTGTTTTTAATTTAATTATTAAATTTCATATTTTGATTTCAATTAATAATTCTTCATTTATTCAATCCCCCTGTTTATTATTTTCATTGCAGATAATAGTTAACTAAATAGGAACTCTGTGGGAATGGTCTTTATTATCATACTACATTCTATTTTATTGTAGCAGTAAATATTTATATTTTAAATATTAGTGACCACACACCAAAATTTTGGTGTCATTTTTTGAGAGTTTTTAATTATGCATGCTCGTTAACAAATATAGAGATAGACAAAACTGCACAACGATTAAAGAAGGAAGTTAAAAAGAGACTATGAAAACATAAGTCAGCTTGTGAAATAGAAGAAAAAGAAGAAACAATGGCTGAAAAACAAACTTTAAGAGAGCTTGTTTCCTTAGATTTGAACCAACAACTTCATTGCATTACTTTTCATAGTTTAGATGTTAACACTCTTTTTTAGTTGAAATCGAGACTAACCCATCTTTTACCTATTCTTTGTGGCTTGATAAGTAAAGATCCCTATAAACATTTAAAAGAGTTCTGTATGGTTTGCATGAGTATAAAATCAATTGGAGTGAAAGAAGAATGAATAAAAAAAAGAGGCTTTCCATTTTCTTTAAAGGATGATGAACCATATTTTCTTTACTACTTACCCACAAGGAGCATGACCTTGTGGGATGAGATGAAAAGGTTATTCTTAGAGAAATTCTTCCTCGTCTCAAGAGCTACTAACATCAAGAAAGAAATTTTTTGTATATGACAGCATAATGGAGAATCTTTATATGAGTATTATGAAAGATTAAAAAGGCTTTATGTAAGTTGCTCTCATTATAAAATTAGTGAATAGCTCTTCATTTAATACTTTTACAAGGGAATTCTATCAACTAATTGAGACATCATTCATGTTGTAAGTGGGAGAGTGTTAACTAATAAAACTTTAGAAGTAGCTCGAAATTTGATTATAAATATGACATTTAACTCCTAATAACTCTTAATTATATTAGATCAACAATTTAAGCATGTCAATCCCTATATAAAGCGGCCCCTCCCATAAGTTTTAAGCATAAGTTTTAGGATCAAAACACATTAGTTTCAGATCAAAATAGTCTTAGGTTGTTTTTCATTTCTTTCTTTTATAATTTGAGTTTTTCAAGTTGTTTGAAGTTTCAGCAGTAGTAGTTTCATAGTTTTGAGTTAGAATACCATCTGGGGATGTGATATGGTTCATTCTAAACTCTTAATTTCTTATTATTGTTGTTATTTTGAATTAAGCAAAGTATTGTTGCTTAAATTATATTTATCATATGCTTTGATTAATTGTTGTGCTTAATGTTTAATTTCAGTTAAGT
>JAOXYD010033294.1:0-14041 GCA_028565735.1 Pinacopodium congolense | reverse complement strand
AGAAGACTAATCAATTTAATTAGGGAAGCACAACAAAAGATAGTTGAAGTTTATGTGGATGGGGAGAAGTAAGTCAGTTGATAAATGACCCCTTAGTTGATGTTCCTATTAAAATGATTGAAGACTCAAATGACTCAATATTTAATGATGAAGAGCCTTCCAAAAACAATAACTTGGCATGCTTTACTAAGGAGGTAACAGATTATATATTTCATTGTCCAAATGATTATGTGCCCTTATTTGACTTAGGTGATCGGTTAGCTTTGAATTTAATGCATTTTTTATGCCAATTTGATTATGATTTAAGGTACATTGCTATTAATTTGATGTTAAAGTGTTCAATTATCTTTGGAATTGATGTCTATTGTAGTTGGAAGATTAAAAGTAAAGAAAATCAGAGAAAGTGTTGCAGAAATTCGTGTTTTCAGAGTAAAATTGTATTCTATTTGTACGTCATTTAACTTAGAACAATTGTTATTTTACTTAAATATGGGGCTTAAACGCATAGGGGTAAACAACGTTGTTTTACTCTGTATTAAGTGTCGTTTTAGTACTTGTCAAGATTTTTTACATATGTATCTTTCTCTCCACTTATTGCAACTTGCTCTCACTTTTGTCAACTTACTTCAAACATATATATTGAGCTCTAAAGATCAAATTTAAATTGAGATGAGAGGATTTAGATTTAGGCTTAGTTTTCTCTTTTCTTCCTTTAGGTTATGTTTCCTTTCTATTTTTTTCCCCAACATTATAATTGTTATTTTTAGGTTTTTTTAAAGGATTTCTAGGGGTTTATAAAAAAGATTGAAGGTTGTCTAACACTTTGGAATATCATCTGGTGAAATCAAAATCCTTATTTCACTTATTTCCTTCTCTTTATTCATATATGTTCAAAAACATGGGCTGTTTTGATGAATCCGAATTTTCGTGTTTATGTATGATGTTTTAAGCTGATTTCTTATTAAGGACAGGTTCTTAAATGCTTTAGTTGAGTTCTAAACACATGTTTGGGTGTTAATCTTTGTTTATATGAGATCTTAAAACTTGTCTTGACTTGATCATTTAAGATAAGATTAAAGATAATTAAAGATCCAAGAAATCTACTTTAACCATTGGAAAAATCAATAAATAACTTGGTTAAATCAAGGATTTGAGAAATCTACTTTGGTTAATAATGGGGGGTCCTATCTTGAAAATGGAATTTAGGATTACAACTTTTTGGACTTTAATCATAATACCTATTAATTGATGAAATAACCAAAAATTAATTTAGGATGGTTAGAGATAAGGCATTGTCTTAACCATATCAATGTATTGATTTGGTGAAGACCTTAGATTATGAATTCAAGTCTAATTCATAGCTCCATTAAGTCAATTAAGGCATAATTCTTAACTAACTTAGTCTATTTGGTTGTCCTTAAGTAATCTATAATTCATTGCAAGGTTTGGAAATTTTTAAATTAATTTAGTTAATATAACCCCTTTAATTTTAGCAATCTTGAATTTTTTTAGATAATTGTAATCTAATTGCCTTAGTAATCGCACTATTCCATATAGTTTCGATATTTTGAAGTCATAAAAATACTTCACTTTATTACTTATTGAATGGTACACTGTCATATTATTGGTTTTGAATTGAATTGAGTTGAATGTTAATTTATTAAATTATTTGAGCTTATTTATAATTAAACCAACTAATAACGAGATCCTGAATTATAAGTTAATAATGATGACATAAGAAACTTGTGTGAAAGCTCATATGATAAGGGAAAGAAGCTCAAATACCCTTATTTTAATGTACTAACTAGTTTTGAATCCCTAATCAAATGAAGTAGGGGACGATATTTGGTTCAATTTCTATATTTAGAACATTATTGGAGGACTATTCCATATAAAAGGGCTTTGATTACATTTACAACAAAGAATAACAAGTTAAGAGTGATTATAGAGGGTAATAAGGCATGTGGTTAGAGGATTCATGCAAGTGTGATACAATATGGAGAAGCATTTCAAGTTAAAACTTTCTAAGATATGTATATTATGGTCAAGTATTTGATAGTAAGAGGTCAGAGTATAAATGGATTGCAAGGCATTATTTGTCATACTTCAGAGACAATATAAGTTGGGATATTTCTAGATTAAAAGGTGAAATATTGAGGAGTTATCAGTAGAATATCAAAGCATACAAGGTCAAGGAATATACTTTAAAGTTGGTGTTTAAAGAAGAAGGAATATAGTTTGAAAAATTGAGGAGACATGTCTTGATTGTTATGGAATATAATAAAAAGAGTTCATCATAAATTAGAGCTATAAATAGTAGTTTCAATTCGTTCTATATTTGTATACAACATGTGAAAGATGGGCTTGTCAATGGTTGTAGGTCCATCATATATATTGATGATTGCCATTTAAAGGTTCAAAATGTTAGGCAATTACTAATGGCAATTGGTACAGATCTAAATGATAATGTCTACCTATTAGCATAGGCAGTAGTGAGAGTAGAGAGCAAAGAGGCATGAAAGTGATTTCTTGATAATCTGTTAGATGATATTGGTAGGAGCAACTTATAGGTTTTCATGAGTAACAAAAGAAGGTAAATTAATATCCATTATTAAAATTTTTCTCTCTAAGTTTGTTAATGTAATTAACTTATTAATCTTAAAAATATAGCTAGATTTTAGAGCAACTTTTTGATAATGAGTTAAAGCAATATGATTATTAGTAAGGCTTTAAACATTTATAGGTTAACTTGTAAAGGGAGTATAAGGTGTCTGAGGCTATCAAGGATTAGATTTGAAATGTTGCTTTAGACTGTACAAGGTAAGGGTATGAATGGTAGATGACAAAGCTTAAGAACTTGCACAAGCAAGCACATGACTAGTTGGAAAAAATTCCAAAGAAAAGGTGATGTAGACATGCTTTCGACAAAAGATGTAAGAGTGATCTTTTGTCTAATAATACAACTAAATGCTTTAATGCTTTTTTGAGAAATGCTAGCGACAAACCCATATTAAGTTGTTTAGAGATCATCAGAAGGGTAATAATGAAGAGATTCCATCTTTAAAAAGAAGGGATGACAGGATATAATGGTGTTATATATATCCTAACATCTTAAATAAACTTGAGAAAAATAAAAAGGAGGCAACTAACTACATAGCTCATTACATCAATAATGGAAAATTTGAGATTAAGCATTACATAAGTGATCATCATATTGTTAACCTTATTGGAAGGGAGTGCACATATGGAAAGTAGGATTTGACTAATATCTTATATAGCCATGCACTTTTAGTAATTATATTAGAGAGAGGGAAGCCAAACGAGTGTGTTTTGATGTGGAAGATGTAAAAGTCAACATTATTAGTTAGGAAAAAATTTATTATATCAAAGTTTTGTTTAAATAAGAAAATGAATAAGAAAGATCTTATCTTATTTTAATAAGTTATTATTTCAAAAGTTTTGTTTTAATATAAACCTAAATTAGAGGGATTTTATTTTATTTTAGATCCTAATATCTCATTTAATATAACACATATTTAAAAGGTATATTTTTATTCAATAAGATAGTCATAGAAATATTATTAGAAAACCTAAAGAGGATTTATCAAGGATAGCTCTCTCTCGATCTTTATATATCATAGGTAAACCTAGTAAGGGAATGAACACTAGTAAAGGAAGAAGAGAAGATTTTCCCATGAATCAAACCTAACTAGATCCCATAGCAAAACCTATATTAACTTAGTATCAGAGCCTTAGTTCATGTGCAACTCAGAGAATCTGGAGAGCAAGATTGATTCTTTTATTCAACATATAAGTTTGAGGCAAAAGTCATTAGAGAAGCAGATAGAGGAGTTCACATACCATATCCAGGAATCCAAGAAGGAGATGGGAAGGGATGAAGTTCTTGGTTCTAGTAGCTGTAAGTATTTAAATGAGCAGACTGGAGAATGAACGAGGAGTCAACTAGTGTCATACTAGTCTAAGTTGGAGTTTCTGTCTTTTGATGGGTTAACGGACCACCTTCTTAAGTTGAGAATGTGCCAATAATTCTTTCAAAACCAGAGGACCTCAGAAGAAGATAAAGTGAAATTGATAGTTTTCCATCCAGTTGAAGAAGTATAGTTATGGTTTTATCAAGCGAAGTAAGAAGAATCAAAGTTAGGCTATTAAACATTCAAGGAGTATTACAATGTCATATTCAAACCACTCATCACCAATAATCCTTTAGGAGAATTAGCCAATTTAAAGAAAATAGCATTAGTGAAGGAGTATCAATTCCCATTTCAATCCTTGTTAACAAGGATTAAAAATTTAAAAATGCACTAACAAATGAACTTATTGACAGTGGAGCTGATAAAGAGCTTTAGAATTGAGATGGAGACACAACGACTAGGAAATTTAGGAATTGCCATAAATATCACAAGGGATGTAGAAAGAAACAACATTATTTTCAAATTTGTAACACCAGAAATTTGGTTAGGTGGACAACTCCAAAATCAACAATCCGTAGTGTTATCTCTACGAGCAATCATAATAATAAGATGGAGAATGGAGGAGGAAAGTCAAATGTTTTTATAGCTAACAACTCAAGCAGCAAACTAACATCAATTTTCGAGGGACTTTTTCAAGAATAAATGGTAGAAAGAAAAGTTAAAGACCTTTTTTTTAATTATAAAGCACCATATTCGACGAGGCATAAGTGTAAGAGGCTTTTTTAGATAGAGGTACTAGATTCAAATAACGAGGAAGAGTACGAAAATGTAAGTAATCTAAGAATAACTTGAGTTCAAGTTTGATGACAAATTTGGTGTCTGAAGGGGTTGAAATAATGTGGAAGATGCAAAATTCAATATTATTATTTAGGGAAAAAATTATTTTAGAGTTTTGTTCAAATATGAAAAGGAATAAAAAAGATATTATCTTATTTAAGAAGTTATTATTCAAAAGTTTTCTTTTAATAGAAATTAAATTATAGAGATTGTATCATATTTAGGTTCCTAATATCTCTACTATTGTAACGCCTATTTAAAAGACATATTTATATTGAATAAATAGTCAAAGAAATATTATAAAAAAAAACCTAAAAATAGCCTGTTAAGGATAGCTCTCTCTCTCTCTCTCTCTCTCTATATATATATATATATATTTATACAATATAAGTAAACCTATGAAGGGAGCAAATAATAGTAAGGTCAAAGAGATGATTTTCTCGTGAGTCAATCTGTGACTAGATTTTACATTAAAATCCATATCATGTTTATGCCTGCTATTTGAAGGAAAGATATTTGAAATATTACTTTAAACCTTTAAATCTAATTCTTGGTAAGTAGTTTTGGCCAATACCTAGAGAATAAGATTGGTCAATTTATACATCCCCTATATATAAGAAAATACATAGAAGATTAAAAAAGAAGAGACGTAGAGGACCTAGTAAGAGTAAGAGTAGTCAGATTTCAATAAGATTTAATGGTTTCATCACTTAAAGTAAATGCAAACAACATAGTAATAATGCATGAACATGCGCAATGCATGGATCATAGGCGACTGTCATGTCTAAATTGCAATCAATAATTATTTTAACTATCTAAACTTTTAATAAGTTCTATTATTATTATTAACTTACTATTTGTTGTGTTGCAAATACATTTATCATCTCAAGAAATGTTGATGTAAGAAAGGCCCATAGGAGAATGATACAACATAAAGAAGGAATATCTGAATAAATTACAGACAAGATTGATAGCTTTTAATATTTGTGTTATTGATTATTCTCTTTCAAGCTTTGTGTCAATATTTCCTTATTGTTTCAAGAATAATATGTACTAATTTATATATTAATATAATATAATTTTAATTTTTACAGAGTGTTGGTTCTAGTAAAGATTTTTTTTTTGTTAAGGAGACTTTTAATGCTTCTTTTTCTCAGAAGGTCACATCAAAAGCTATTATTGAAAGGTTACACTAGAAGTTGTAAATGCCAATAAATATATATCAGTTACATGATCTATTACTATTATTGATACCTCTCATTTCTTTTTGAAATATACCATTCAAAATTGAAACTTAGCCACCATTTGTCTCATTTATCTTTAGCTACTAACCTTGTAATATGGCTGTATTAAGGTGGTTGTATGATTGTAGTTGTATAATTGCTATATTAATATGGTAATGTGAATGATAAAAGTTGTTGTATGAATATGGATGTATTAACGTGGTTGTATGAATGCAGTATGAATGCTAAAAGTGGCTGCACAAATGTAGTTATATGAATATTATATAGATATGGTTGCATTAATATGGTAGTATAAATGCAGTATAAATGCAAAAAATAGCTGTATAAATGTTGTATAAATATGGTTGTATTAATGTGATTGTATGAATGTGGTTATATAAATGCTCAAAGTGGTTGTATGCATGTTGTATGAATGTGTTACAAATATTGATATATTGATGGGGTTGTTTGAATATGGCTATATGAATATTATATGAATATGGTTGTATTAGTGTGGTTTCTGAACTTGTATAAATTAGATTATGAATGCATTATAAAGGCTACAACTCTTTTCCTGAAGAAAACATATGCATTTTAAAACAAAGTCGTATTTGATTTAATATCTATAATCATTACAAAAGTGGTTTCAATATACCATACAATTTATTGATAGATTTGGTCTCATTATGATGACGTTAACATTTAATGTCAAATACATGCCAATGATAAGTCCAGACAACCACCAAAATAATAACATCAATAACTAAATCCATCTCTCTTGTTTCTTGACTACATAAAGAGCAATTTTGGCCAACACCTTACTATAGAATTAGAAGAAGATTTCATTACACAAGCTACAATGTAGAATACAAGAACACATTAGGTCCCATTGATGCACAAGAACACAAGTAAAGTGGCAACAAATACAAATTCCACAGTTCAAAAATTCTACAAGAAATTATTATTAGTAGATGGGATAATAAAGAACACAAACACAAGAATAAAAAATTTAATGAAAGTACTACATAAAAAAATTATACACATTACACTGAATAAATTAAAGGATTTGTTTAATCTTTATAGCACAAGAGAAGCATGATCTTTATTTGAAAAAATTGAGGTTTCAACAACCAAAATTCTTGTTGCAAAAAAATTAATGTAAACAAAAGACTTTAGTATTATGCTTAAGAATTGAATAATTTCATGCCTTATAATATTGTGAAGCTCAATATGTTTTGAATTTAAGTTAGCAACAACTACAGCCAAATTTAAGAATTTTGTTATGTTAGGATACTGAAGCCAAAGTAAAAACCTTTCCTTTACCACCGATTTGTTTTCTTCAATAATAAATCCTAAAAATGTACTAGTTTCAAGAATAAAAACTAAATTTAGGTAATAAATTGTTAATAAACTTAGTGTTTCATACAAGGTTGATGGATTTGAAAATCCCAATGTAGTCTTCAAATGATCATTTGTCACAACCATTGAGTTCAGCACCTCATGCAAGGCGACATGTTATTTGATCATAACTCCTAACTACAAGCACATGAACCGTTTTCCAAATCAATAAACAAAATATACACAATCCTTATAAATTGTTCTTATTCTTCCATATCTTCACAAATTATAATAAGGTCTTGGCCTATTAGAAAGGTGCAGCTAAGCTGGACAATAGCATAATCAAAAGGCATTGCAAGACATAAAATACTAAAGTGTAGTAAAATATCTAAATAAAAAAATTTGAACATATGCTTTGCAAATCAATATGAACATTTAATGAAAGAAGAGATTTAACACCAATTAATTTGCACTTAATATAAAAAAACTAATTAACCTTGTCGAATAATTTAATTGTTTAAGGTTAATAAAAGATAGCTAAAAAGCATAAAAGCTACTTACCTGAATAATTAACGACAAGATGATTCTTTTCAATTACCTAAAATGTTGAAATACTTCAATTTTCATGTAATTACCATTACATCATGTAAACAAAGTGTCAAATCTAAAATCGTAGAAACATGTTTCAAAAATAAAACTTTGATGAACTATAACTTACCAATGAGAGAAGGAGACAAAGGCAAATATAAGACCAGACATGATAGAGACACTAGAGATGTGACGACGAAAGAGAACATAAAGGATGTCACAACGAAGGGAGGCATGGAATGAGACAAAGGAGAGGGAGAAGAGTAAGGGTACCAGTGAAAGAGGATGAGCAAAGGAGAAGATAGATTGAAAATGGTGTCGTACCACTGTCAATTCCTTTAAGACACCATTTTATTTTAAAGGAGTTGATAGTGGCAATTCTTTTGTATAACCAAAACAACATCATTTTATGTTTAACCAAACGATGTTGTTTTATGTTGGTTTAAAAAAAAAATTTAGGAATACATGGCACAAAAATAAGGGAGGATTAACAGGTAAAATTAATTTAAAATTTTAAGGACATGATTGATAGTTTTGAAATTATAATGGCTTATTTGATAATTTTTTAAACGACAAAAATCTTGGTGATTTTAACCTTATTTTTTAGGGTGGATATCAATTAAATGAATTAAAAATGTATAGTTATACACATTCTTGAACTTTTTTCAAAGACCTTTTGACTACAACCTTAACCGAATTGGAATAACCATTTTATCGTTATTCGTTCATTTAGTTGTTTTCTGTTCTATGTCAAACAAATCAAAACCATAACGTTCTGACATCTCTTAATCCATTTGGTCCTCACTTTGAAAACATTTTAACAAAAATATTTTGTGGTTAACGCTAAACGGAATAGTCACATCCATTCATTGAAATCGCATGTATACCATATATATATATATATATATATTATAATATGATATTTAAATATTTAGGAATATATGAGTGATTTAATATGTACAAGCCACCTAATCGTCCCCATATTTTGACTCAGTAACCTAAGGTTCATTGTAGTTGTTGATTTATTTTGTAATTTATGCTTTCCCATATGAGAAAAAAATGAAAGTGAATAATGATATGTATATATCTATATATATTATTTCTAAATCCTCGACCTCTCTCTAGTATTCTCTGGTATTCTAGTGTTTTCTTATAGATAAGCTTTAGCCACCATATTTGATTTTGTTACATAAAAACTAGCCAATTTTTATGACTTTAATACATGTTAAACCAATATAATATAAGAATAAATAAGAGGCTTTGGTTTCATGCATACTGTGGTGAATGGAATGTATAGAGTTATTTATAAGTGGTATGTATGAGAAAGGTGTGATGTCCCATAAATATTATGTTTATTTTTTTTAGAGTTAATGTATCAAAATTAAATTAATAATAAATAAAATTTTCTTTAGTTAATTAGTCCAAAATTCGACAACTGGTATTAGATTAAGGCTATTAGAAAAAATATTAAAGGTTTGCAATTGGAAATAATGTTAAGTGGATGTTCTGTCAATGTAAAGTTTGGAACTATAAAATTATTGGTTTGGAACCAACCTTACTTGATTGATCACTAAAGATGATCAAGTTACTATAGTGAACATAATTAATTTGATAAGTGACATAAAAGAACTTAATAACAACAATTATAGCACTTAGAGTACACGTATGCAATTTTATTTTCTTGGTCAAGATTTGTGGGAAATTGTTAGAGGAAATGAAACTACACCTTCGAAAATACATCTTCAAAGATGAATATGATTTAAAAAAACGAAATTAGAGAGTTGGTAAAGTAATTTACGTGCTCTTAACATTTGAGGAGGATGGATTGTTGCAATGCTTCAAGGATGCAGAGACCCCCAAAGATGCATGGGACACTCTTGTAGCTTGTATGTAAGGACAAATGATGCCAAATTATAACAACTCGAGAATGAGTTATTATCATTCTCATAGCATGATTTGATGGTGAGTAAATAATTTACTAAAGTTAAATCTTTATGTTAAGAAATTTCAAAATTAAATATTGAAAATAAAATCACTAAAATAAGAATGAGAAGAATTATAATCCATGGATTGCATTATGAGCTCAACAATCTCGTTACTGCAACTTGTGGAGGGGCAAAATAGCCAAGTTTGAATGAATTAGAAAATAGATTAGCTCGTCAAGAAGCTTTAGTTAAGTAACCACCTAAAGATTAATCAAATAAGAGAAGAAAGCTCTCTTTATCAATAAGAGAGGCAAAAAAATTAAAATGCTATGAGATCAAAAGTTGAAGAAAAAAATAAAGCCTAACGTATGGGAAAAGCAGCAACAAGGCCAAAGCCAATAATAAGGAGCTCACCATAATTATAAACACTTAAAGGACAAATCAAATCACCGCAAAAATAATCAATGTTTCATTTATGGCAAAGAGGGCATTATGATTGAGATTGCAGATATAAAAGAGTATAAGGTAACACTGCAACATCCACTTAATCTCAACTTGAAAATAAAGATGAGTGGGACTTCCAAGCGTTTTGTGATGTGGAATAGCTGAACATGAACTGCTTTAATGAGGTAGCATTCTATAATATAATGGAACCAAAAAAGGAGTAAGTATTTATCGCTAAAAATGATAAATTGATCAATTACAAAGATGATTGGATAACTGAGTCTAAATGTTCAAATTACATGATTGGAGATAAGGAAAATTTATCGAATATGACAAAGTATAAGGGAAAGTGAGTTGTGGTCACCACAAACAACTTAAAGCTTCCAATTACTTATATTGGCAATGTGATAGTAATCTCTAAATATAACTCGAAACAAGTACATTAAACAATTTGCTTCATGTAGAAACAATGTAAAAGAATTTGATGTCAGTATCATAACTGATATCTTCAGAAAATTACATGGTATTATGGTAAAATGTGAAAGTATATCGAAACTTGAAAGTGATTGGAAAACTAATCATAGGAGGATAAAGAATAAAGGCAATATATGTCATGTCAGCAGAAATAGCTTATGTTGATAAGACAAGAAGAAGTGACACAACATATTTATGGTAAGCATGTCTAGGATATATAAATTACCACAAGTTAAAGATGATGATAAAGAAGTCAATGCTTAGAATACTACCCTAAATTTAAGTTCAAGAAGATATAATGTGTGTTGGATATCAGTACAAGAAGACACATTAACTACCACATAAATATTCTAAAAGGACTCTTTAGAGTTTGTGCATTCGAATGTCTTTGAACCCGTGAAACAATCATCTATCAGTTATTTTATATATGATAATATTCATTGGTGATTTCTTAAGATATATATAGATATATTTCATTAAGGAAAGATTTGAAGCATTGATCAAGCTCAAAGAGTTTAAGGACACAGTTGAAAAAGAGGTTGATCGAAGAATCCAATGCCTATGCACAGACAACGGGAGAGAATATATGTCTCAAGAATTCTTACAATGTCTCAGAGATTGCAAGATACAATAGCAGTTGACATGTCCAAATACATCACAGTAGAATGGTGTGGCAGAAGGAAGAATATACATCTTAAAGAGATACGTAAAGTTTACTACATGGAAAGAATGTTCCACTGCGATTTTGGCTAGAGTGCATGAAGAATTCTATGCATGTGATCAATACATTACTATAATCACTGCGAGAATTTATATCACCTTTCGAGAAGTTATGGAGAATTAAACCCACTATAAGTTACTTTTGTATCTTTAGTGCGTGTGTTATATTTTCCTATTAGATAATTTGTGTATCAAATTCGATAAAAAAATAGTTTGATGCATATTTTTAGGTTATTATAGTCAATGAAAAGGGAGATATTGTGATCCTATAATAGAAAGATGTTATATTTCAAGAAATGTGATATTTTATGAGGCTTCATCTTAGTGGTCTCACTTAAAAAGTGGTTTTAACCTAATTTAAAAGAATTTAAGGATAAGTTGTAAGAGAAAATATATCAAAATGACTCAATAAAGGAAATTAAAAAGGGGGTAGAACTAGAAGGAAAACATGATAATGAAAAGTCACCTAAGAAGGCTAAGTCCCCTTGACAAACATAAGCATATCAACAAACTCTAGAAGATTTAAGGTCAAGTCAACTTAAAGAGATCCAAGGGAAGAAGATAAAGAACAATATAGACCACAACTACGAAGGTCACAAAGACAAAGGAGACCAAGTCCTAATTATGTAAATGCCAATGCAACACTTATCAAGGATGAAACAGTAAAAGAATCACATACGAGGAAGCAGCATTAACCAAGGAATGGTAGAAAAATATGGAAGAAGAAATAGATGTCTTAAAACAAAATGACAATTGGGATCTAGTACCAAAACCTTATATGTAAAGCCAATATCTTGCAAATGGATTAACAAAGTCAAATATAGACCTGATTAATCGATTAAAAGATATAAAGCTCAATTAGTGGCTCAAAAGTTCTCTAAAAAAATATGAACTAGACTATGATAAGATTTTTAGTCATGTAGCAAAGATTACAACTGTACGAGTTTTATTAACTTTAGTTACTCAGAAGGAATGGAAGTTATGGAAAATGGATATAAAGAATTCTTTCCCACACAGAGAGTTAGATTGAGAAATATACATAAAGTAACCTCAAGGATTCGAGAGTAATGCCCATTCAGAATATGTGTACAAATTGAATAAAGAAATTTATGGATTGAAAAAAAGCATTAAGAGCTTGGTTTGGAAATATGACAGAGTTCTTGTTTTAGAGTGGCTACATGATGATACCAGTAGACTTTAGCTTGTTCGTAAAAGATCGAGGTGGTAAATTAGCTATGGTACTTATTTACACAGATGATCTCATCATCACAAATGAAAATGGAGTAGAGATTCATTAAATCAAATCCAATTTATCAATTCTTTTCCAAATGGAATCCTTTAGATGATTGAATTATTTCTTGGTTTTGAAGTAGAATGAACCATGGGAAGAATTTTTGTATGCCAATAGAAATTTACTAAAAATATCTTAGAGAAGTTCGGAATGTTAGAATGCAAGCCTATCTCTACATCAGTCGAATTTGATACAAAGCTATGCTCTACAAAATAAAAGGACTTGGAAGATGCAGCAATGTTCAAACAACTAGTAGGAAGTCCAATTGATCTTACCATTACTCAACTAGATGTCACGACCCCATCCTTGGACCATGACTGACACTAAAGAAATGGTAAACTTAAGATCTACTAGACCCTTAACAAGCCTGAAATACCATCAAATCCTATGTCAACAATAAAGATAAGATTTCCAAAACAATTAAATCCATATTCATAAAAATCAAACAGTCCAAATAGTATCCAATTCACAATCATGCTACAACACTAAGGTAGTTAATACAAGGGAAATCAAATACAAGATTACTGCGGCTTTAAAGTCAAAGATCACCAAAAGTCTAAACATACATCAAATCGTCGAAAAGAAGAAAATCGGCAGAGAACCCTATCACTAGAGATCTGAATAAAAGATCTTGAAAATTAGTTGAGAGGAATCAAACCTCATTGAATGAATTAATACCATGGTTATATTGTGCACCTAAGGATTGCAAATGATATATATAATATACCACATCTATAAATGCAACTATAAAAAATAATGATTTTTCATAAACATGTATGCATGCATTTTCATATTAATATCATATCATATAATCAACACAAACCACAAATAATAGTGGAGGATTGAGAAAGGACCTTATGACATACCTATACCCATAGACTCTGCTCATAGGGACTCTCTAGTTCCACATGGTTTACTTGGTCCAATTATAATGGACTACAGTCCGAGAGCAACCTCAACCAAACTGTTGTAGCCTCACTATGACGTGGTTGCCGTCTGAGGGCAATCTCAATTAAACCATTGCAACCATATCACTATGCCATATACCTTATATTGATTGGCGTCCAGGGGAAACGGAGGGACGAGCAAATCGTATGTCTGTGGCTCTCGGCTCGTGAAATATTTCAGCGATAAGCTTACAAGCGAGTCGCACCCTCTTCTGTTGCAACCGATATATCACTAGTCAGGGTTTTTTTAAGCATACATGTTCCAAAGTTCAGATTTGCAAACAAAAACACTTAAATCAAATATGCAATGCAAACACAAACA
>JAOXYD010033245.1:0-14044 GCA_028565735.1 Pinacopodium congolense | reverse complement strand
TTATAAGTACGTTGGTTTTAAAAGTAAAAATCATTTCGAACAACCATCAATTTTAAAGTCACCTAACCAACGCAACATATCATCTTCCTCCCATTTTAATAATGATGAGAATGAAAGTATTGTTGTTAGTGTTGGTTTGAGTTTTGCTGAATTGGTTAAGGTCTTATAACATTCTACTTTGAAAAGGAGGAATTATCCTCTAAACATAAGGAATGCATGAAGTTGATAGATGACTTTAAAGTAGAAAATAAGAAGTTGAAATATGAATTACATGACATATTAGAATCGAAGAATGCATGCATATTAGAAATTGATAGATTAAATCATGAAATGAATGCCATGTTAAATTCTAAGAGTGTTGATGTTGCTACACATGACAATGAGCATAAGTTGATGCATGAAAATGAATCTTTAAAGAAGGAAGTGGATAACCTAAAAAAATCATTGTCTAAATTCATAAAAGGCAATGAAAAGTTGGATTGCATGCTAGGTGGCCAAAAGATTTCCAATGATAAATATTTCTTAGGCTTTATTCAAGGAAGTGAAACTCTTAATGCTAAGACTATTTCTATAAAGGGAAAAAATGTAGATGAAGAGCATGTTCCTAGATCATCTTTTGATATTGGTGCATCATCCTCTAGAACTCAATCCAAGAACACTCATCATGCTTTTATGTATGTTGTAAGATCTACATTTAGGATAAATGTGCAGGTGCCAAACAAGATACATAGTGTCTTTACAAATGCAAAATCATTACATCAAGCATATAGGGCGAAATCTATGCACATTCTGGCTACATATTCACATGCTCATCATATACATGCTCATGCATAAAAAAATGTTTCTAACATTCATTATAGGTTAAGAGTGCAACAAAGAAGAAACTTTGGGTATGATATATCAATATTTTCATGTAGGAACAAATTTAAACCAAATATGCATTTTCATAATATATATTTGTGATTATTGTGGTAGGATTGGTCATGTAGAAATATTTTGTTTTGATAAGCTATCTAGGAATTCTAGTTTGGCAAAGGTTTTAGGAACTAGAAAGGTATCTAACCCCCAAGGACCCAAATTGATGTGGGTACCAAAGATATGTTTCATTTTGTTTTGTAGGTGCTTGAATATTAAGTGTATCTCCAAAAGAAAAAGATAAGTGAAAGAATATAAAGTGAATCTCCAAAAGAAAAAGAAGAAAATCACTAAGGCATATTATTAAACCAAGGAAAGGAAAAGAAGTTGGAGTTGATGATATAGTAAAGAAAAAGGGAGGTACTCCTTTAACTTGATAGCTTAATGAGCTTGAATGATGTTTTAAATGATTGATGCTCTTGGAATGATCTTTAACATTTCAGATGTTTTAATGTGATGATGGATTTTACAATGTCTTAAGAACAGTTGGAGTGAAGTGATGGATTAAAGTCACATCATGGTTTTGATTATGCTTTTGATATCTGATGATTTAGAAGATGAAAATATTTTTAAATTATGAATGATGTAATCTAGATTATTCTTAGAACAAATTCTAAGAGATATAATATGCATCATTATCTTGATCAATTCCTTATAAACGTTCTTAGTTTATGGTTAATTTCTTTAATCAAATTCAATGATTCTTAACTGGTTTAATTTGGTTTTGCTACATGGATAGATCATTGTATGACTAGGAAAAATATGAATGCTGAAAGTATGTTTGGTAAATCTTCTCAATATGAAATTGATTAATTTGAATGATTCTTTTATGTTAAGAAGAGGGGTTATTTTTATATAGGTTTATCTAGGGCTTATAGAGTGTTTAACAAAAGGAATATGATAATTCAAGAGACAATGCATTTCGTATTTTGATGAATCTAATCCTTGGTATGTCAAGAAAAATGTTAATGATGATGATTTAGACTTAAGCAAAGATCTGGAGAACTTAGGGTTGGAAGAGATTAAAAAAGACATCTTAGATACCCAACCTTTACCTTATGAGCCTATTATTAAACCAAGTGAGGTTAGGAGAGATGAGAGCTTACCTAGAGAGTGGAGATCTAAGAAAGACCATCCCCCCAACCAAATCATAGGTGAAGTAGGAAGAGGAGTAGCAACGAGATCAAAACTTAGAGATTTATCTAAAAAATTCTGATTTTTTGTTTTTCTTTTTTCTTCAGGTTTATAGAAGGTGTGTTATTTTTCTTTCAAATTTGGGAAGATTATTCTTGAGTTTAAAGTCTGATCTCTTCATAAGTGTCGAATCTGTCCAGAATTATATATCACCATCTTCAACATTTTTATGGACTTCTTAATCAGTTTCTAAACTCATGGAAAAATTATTTTCTAACTTCTCAAGTTTTCGAGAGTGTGTTAAAGTTTTGTTTTTTTGAAAATTTTGAAGGTTATTTGAGCTAGTTTAAAAATTGTTTTTCAGATACACCTAAACTATCGTTGTTTTTTGTTTTTGTGTTAACTCCATAAGTTTATTATATAAACCAAATTTGGGTGTATAAGCTTGTTGGGTTTAGTTTTTTTTATGATATTAGGATTATCCAAGTATTTTTAGTTTTATTTTGGGGAACTTATATCTTCTGTTTAGGGCTCCTTTTTGCAGACTACTCAAATCTGTCCAGATTTTGTATGATTTCCTTCATACATATATTTGAGTATTCAAGTATGATTTGTTTGCTTCCAAATTATATTTTTATGTTTTCTTTAAGTCTCATGAGAATTGTTGAATATTTAATTGAATTTTAAGAGCTTATTTGATTATTTGGAAGTACTAGTTTTCTTTTATATCAAATCTATTCAGATTTGGATTAAGTGAACATTTTAGATTGTGTTTTATTATCATACAAGTTTTTGTATGTATCATATCTACCATATTAAGATTTTTTAAGATTTCATTTGTGTGATTGATCATTCATTCAATTAGTGAAAGCATTGGAGCCCTTAGTTTGATTGTGCCTTAAGTAAAACACATTCATATGTGTCTTTAGTTACTAAAAAGGGGGTATTTGCATTGTCAGGTTAGTTAAGTGTGTCAAGGTCTCTCTTTTCCATATAAAGATTAAGGTTACTCTTCACCTTTCAAATGAAGATTGGAAAGGCTCCTCTTTTCCTCAAAAGATTAGGTGGTTAAGGCACCTCTTTGCCTAGAAAAAATATTGTTGCGTACTAGTTACTCTTTGCCTAGAAAAAGATTGGTTGTAAAGGCTACTCTTTGCTTAGAAAAAGATTGCAATTATTTTTACTTTAATTAGTAAAGAACATTATCCAACAAGTTTTATCAAATTGTGTGCCTTGACCTCTCTTCTCTACTCTTCTTACTTATCATATTATGTGTTATCATTTTAGCATTCACCCATGCATATCTCATTAAATAAAATTGGTTGGGTGTTAATTTGTAATTCCACAATAAAGTTTTGTCTAATACTCAATTCACCCCAATCTTGAGGGCCTTTAGGGCTTACAACTTTTATTTATTATGTATTGCCTTATGTTTGTTTGATTATTGAGTTGTGTGTTACTTTTCACATTAAAGACAATATGTCATACAAGTGTGGGTTGGTTTTATTTGTCTTTGCATATTTTTTTTACGTGCATTTACTTCTACATTGTGTTTTATTATAATTAATTTTGTTACTTTTATGCATTTTATTGCTTTTTTTTTTTTTTTGCATTGTGTAATGTATACATGTAAGTGAGTATGCCAATGGCATGGAATTAAAAGGAATTAGCTTAGCTATAGACGTGATTATTTGAGTTTGGAAGAAGCATTGACTTATAAATTTATATCTTGAGTGTCTTTCTATTGAATCTAAAAATTAATTAAGATATTGTATCTATTATTTTAATTATGACATTGGTTAGTTTCACTTGTAGTAAATTGGACTTAATTTGATAGGCATTAATAGTGATCTTTCATGGGAATAGATTGACTAGGAAGAAATGATGTAGGCTAGAAGAGTAAAGTGAAATAAAGGCAAAGTTATATAATGATTAAATACAAATTTCCTATTCTGCTAGCCTCATTAAAAATTAGGGATTAAGAATAAAGTCAATAGCTAGTTGTAAGTGATAATTAACCAGGGAACATTCCTAATAAAATGTTTACCTCTGCTTTAAAGGACTAGAATGCAACTCTAACCAACCTCCAAAAAAAAAAAAAAACATAACCTAGTTGAGTAACCAAAGGACATTCATGACAAAATGTTTGGCTTCATGTCAAAATACTAGGTGATCATTCGAAGTATATGTAAAAATATTGTTCTTGATGTAGTCTAACTATACTCTAATTTTTAGTTAATCTAATCTTGGACCATCCAAAGGCAAAGGCACCTTATTAACAAATGCTATAAAATGGCGAAATATTGAGTACCATCTCCCTAGGAATTTGAGTTGACACTGGATTAATTAATTTTTAATTATTTAGATAATTCCAATTTGTTGAGTAAAAGAAATAAAAAGGATCAATGAAAACAGAAATAAGCAACGTTTAATCTAAACATAGGAAAATGAATTAAAAATCTAAAAAAGGATAAATTAACCATGGCCTCATATTTCTATGGATTAAACAAATAAGAAACAATTCATTGGACAGATTTAAGCGTCATGTGATTCATTCTTTTAATTAAAAATTGTTTATTAAATCAAATAGATGAATTGAGTTTAAAAGTCGATCAACATCTAATTTCATTTATTTCTTCTAATTAATCTTCCAATAATTAAAATCCAACAATCATAGGTCCTTTTGTCATCTAAGAATCTAACTACGATGGTTAATTAAAGCAAGATTAAATTACACACTGTAATTAGTTAAAATTATCACAGACATACAAATACTCATTTAGTCATAACCTAGGTAAATACATTAAGCACACATATTTAATAATGAAATGCAATTATAACATAAAAGCATAAATCCATTGATAAAAAATAAGAGTCAATACAAAACAAGATAAAGGAAGAAAGGAATATAACCAAAAGTGGTTTATTTTTTTTAAACCCACTCTTCAATATACTTTGAAGGCTCTTGGGAACTCCAATCCAATATCACAATGCAAGAAAGAATGAAAGAAAACCTTAACATAACCTTAACTTTAAAATAAGAAATAAATGTTTTTGATCTATTGCTTTGCTCTTCTCTACTGTTCCAACCTCCCTAATACCTTTTTTTTGTGTGGCTTTCTTTTAAAGTTGAAAGATTTTAGGGGTGAAATCCTTACTTTTTCCTTTAAAATATATTAAAAAACAATGCATAATAGTGCTTATAATGGTGATTGAATTAATTATCAACGGTGTTGTTTACGGATGCAATTAATGGTCTGTATTGCAAGCTTCAATGGTAGTTTAACAGGAGAAAAATGGTGTTGTTTAGTAGCATGTGACTCACCATTGATGCTCTATTCCACATGCTAAAAATGCATCAACTTGCAATTTTGACCCCTTCTTTATTCGTTTTCCATCCAATTAATTCTAAATAGCTTTGAGCCCATAGTTTAATCCAAAACAAACATAAATAGGATAATTTTATAGACATTTAAGGGTAAAAATACATGAAACATGGAATAAAAAACTTTTTAAATCACTCCTAACACTGCTTAAAATGAAAAGTGAAAACATGTTGATCTTCTTATATGTGTCATCGCATTTTCATGAGTGGTTGTATAGTGATAGGCTACCTTTCAAATGGAAAATCAAATTTAGTTAATACTTATAAGTGTCATAAATGCAATAATAAGATGACAATATCTTAATTAATGTGTATATTAAATTAAAAAATACCTAAATAACACTTAAATACAAATCGAACAAGTTAGTGATCTTATTAAATGTTCTTAAGTATATTAATTCTATTAGGTTTAATGTTAATATTGCATTTGCATTATTGTGTTTGTATGTTATTTTGTTTGATGTCTTTAGTTTTTCTTTGGGACAAGCAAAGGTTTAAGTGCGAGAAAATTGATATGCGTATAATTGATTGGAGTAATCTAGGTTATTAATGTGTGATCATGTTTTTTTAGGATGATAATTAAATTTTTAGTACTTATATTTATGTTATTATTCATGTTTTTATATGTTTTGTTTGATTATTATTTATTTAGGGTAAGGACGGATCTTATTTCAAACTAGAAAACCCCATGAGCTACATCAAAAGTGTTGTGAAGTATTTAAGGACAAAGAGAAATAAGAATTAAAGGTTGGAATAGGAGTGAAAGGCTCAAATGGATTCAAGAGTGGGTAAATTGAGTGATTAAAAATATTTTACACTAATTAAACTAGCCTCCTAAACCAATTCAAACTAAAAGCAATCACTAAACCAATATCCAAGCTTATATGATAAGTAAATGCAAATATCAATTTGATAACAAGTAATTCAAAAGGCAAACCACCCAATAAGCAATAAAAAGGAGATAAGGGAAGAGAAAGACACTGAATTTATATATCTTCGCCTACCTAAAAGATAGATCATGTCCTCTCTTCAACTACTTATTGGAAATTCTACTAACAAATAGACCATGTCCTCTATACAAAAACTTATTGGAAATTCCACTAACAAAACCAAAAATAATTACAATTTTTTTCTAGAGTGAAAAAAGGAGCCTTTAGAACACCCAATTAACCAAATAATTGAATAACCCCCTTATAAGTAACGAAGTACATGTAAAGAGGTGTTTCACTTAACGCTCATTTAAACTAAGGCCTCTTGCTTTCAATAAATGATATGATGAAACTATGATGCACTTGAAAGCTTAAGCAAACTTAATATGGTAGAATGGATGAACTAAAATTTGTATATATGATGAAAGACAATCTGAAAAATGAAATATATAAAATCTGGATAGATTTAAGAAATAAGTTTGTAATTGCTTTCAAACACCAAAATAAACCTATAAAAATTCACTTATATAATCAATGAAACCTTTGATGACTTAAAAAATAATATATCAATTTGGAAGTAATAAATTAGGATTTAATCACTCTAATATGTCAATGAATGATAGAGCATGAAATTTAAACTGTTTTGAGCAAACTATAAATTTAGAGCTTAAACTAAAAATATAAGTGCTTAAAAAACAAAGCAAAACCTCTAGGTCACTCTTGACACCTTAAACAATCTAAACATAATAAAGTTTCACTCTCAGAAAAGGATTAAGATGGCCAAAACTGAGATTAACATAAGAATATAACAACTAGAGAAAGTTTTAGTGATTATTTATTTATGACCTTTAATACGCCAATATAAACATGTAATGATGCACGAAATTAATTTATGACATTTTCAACACTTAAATAAACTAAGAACTATAGATTTAACATCCAAAAATGGATTTAGATTGTCAAAACCAGCGTTCAAATAAGAGCAACAACAATAGTGATAGTTTTGAAGTATGCATAAAATTGAGATTGAACTTCACAAAATATCCACCCCAAAATTCGAAAATTAGGTTAAACAAACTTTAGAATAGTTAGACTAATAGAAAACAACAATTTTGCACACCCAAAAATAGATTAAGATAGTGAGAGAAGAGTTTGAACAAAAAACAACAAGAACAGTTAGTGTAGAAACAATTTTGATATATGTCTAGATATAAGCTTTAATATAACAAAATAAGCACCCTAAATATAAAACTTTAGTCAAACAAATTTTTAAACACCTTGGAAAATAGAAAATATCAATTTTTCACACCTAGAAATGGATTAAAATAGTGAGAGAAGAGTTTGAACTAAGAATAATAAGAACAACAAAAAACTGGGTAGCTTTAAGGAGTTTGTAATTTTTTTTTATCTTATAAACTTGTTTCTTAAAAATTTTAGAGTGATTGAATTATTTTTAAAATATGTAAATAGGGTTTGGAAGGGTTTAGAGTTGTTGGGAGATATAACAACTTTTTTAGGAGATAAAAAGACATAAAACCCCTAAACCTTAAGTTGGCCATAAAAGACAACTTGGAGTAACTTATAAAATTAAGCTTAAACCAACAATATAAAAGCTTAAAAATTGAAAAAAAAACTCTAGTACACTCCTAAGACCTTAAGAAGAAAAAAATAACATATTTACAGCAACGAAAATAGATTTAAGTGTTAATAATTGAAGAACATAGAATAATTAGAAACAAAGACAACTTTGAATATTATAGTTATTGAAGCTCCAGTCAATCTTTTTAGTGCTTAAAAAAATGAAGTAAAAACTCTAGTGCTCTCTTGAGACCTTAAGAAAATTTTTTATTTTATTTGAAGCAATAAAAATATATCTTAGCACTAAAAAATTAGATTAAATGATAATAATTCAAATCTAGATAGATTTGAAGTATGTCAACAAATGAGCTTAAACTAAACAAATTTCAAGTCTGAAATTATAAACAAATGACCAAAACAATTCTTAACTATTCAAACATTATCCTAACATTAATTAAGGCTTCAAAAAAGTTTTAAAACATAATTTTAGATTATATAAATTTTCAAAATGATTTACTAACTTGATGAAAATTTATTCTACTTTTCAAAAGTTTTATGCTATGCATGATAAATTTGATCCCTTAGATCAATTGAATATTAAGTAAAGCTTACAATACATTTGAAACAACCTAGCTAAGGCTTAAAGTTGCTATATCCCTTATTCTTCCATTAACTTTAATTTTGGTCTTCAAGCTTAAGCTTTCCACATTAAATTCATCATAATACACCAATCTTTAAAATACATAACATTAACTTAAATCATAGTAAGAAAATATGATTTGTTATTATCAAAATCAAGATTGGAACTTCCTTTGCTTCAATAAAGAGGAAATCATGATTAAACATCAAGAACCCAATAACAACTCAATTTTGTTAGATTTTATAGCATAAATTTAAGAGAAAGAAGACATGTAACATTCAATTATTTTTCTTCTTTTATTTTATGTCTTTGATTTTGTATGTTTAATTTCAATATTAAGGATTTAATCAACATTATGGCTTGTTAAATTTGTTTTTGGGATTACTCTTGAATTGTTTTGTTAAACCTTTATCTTCTTTATTCAATACATATATGTTTTGTTATGTTTATTATACTTATGGAAAAATGTGCAAATTGACCCTCAAGGTTTTGTCCTAAATACAGGTCAGATCCTAATGTTTTGCAGTGTTCAAACATAACCTTAACATTTTCAAAACGTTCAAAATGAACCTTAAGGTTCTTAATCATGTTTTAAAAGGACCCTGAATCAACTCCACCTTTAACCTTTTATTAAGTGCCACATGTCCTAGAAACATGTTTAATTTTCATTGGATCTTTTTTTCTTATGGGATCCATTAGGACTGTCAGGAAGTCCAGCTGTGTAGCTAAGACCTATAGTAGGACACTCGTGAAACAGTGCGCTTCACCAAAAATGTAGCTCGGCGTCACCTCCCCCTTCTCTGTTTGAAACGAGGCATTTCACCAAAAATTGAGCTAGTGTTTTTCTCTAAAAAAAAATGATGCTTCACATGCATCACCTTATCATTCTTTCTATGTCTTCTCTTTTCCAATCTCCAACGATGTTTCTGCTTCTACGGCTTCCTGCGATTATTTGTAAAAAATGGCATCTCCCTTATTATAGGTGAACTGTCGGTGCGGTTAAAGCTTCTCTATTTCTATTGTTGAAGCATATCCCATCTCCAAAGTGAAGTACAGAGGTGATGTGAATTGTTGGAGTGAACATCTCAAATCCAATTCCTAGTGGAGGTGGGTTCTGTTCATTGGTGTAGTGTCATTTTTTTTGTTCAATATTATAGTCATTCAAATGGTCCAATGTTGACAGTGATGTTGGAATTGCAAATAAATCAGTAGTGGAAAAGTTATCACTCCCAAGCAGTGGTGGACCACCCTTCAACATGGATCACTATTTGCAACATAGGTCCTCCTCTACTACTATGTTACATGGTTTAATTTACTGTTAAATAATAATGTTGACATTGAAAAGGTAGCACCTCCTAACAGCTACGTATATATCCCCTAACAACTGAAGACAAAATGAATTTTCTTTTAGCTAGCATCTTGAGAGATCGAGAGGTCACAATTCAATTCTTACCTATTTCAATTGGGATAATCTCAAAAGAGAGCAATTAATACCATTTGATATATAGGGTCAAGTACCATTCAATCAATAAGTTCAGGGGAAGACAAAATAAGTACAAACGTGATTCCTAAGTAATTATCATTGGTTATTCACAAGTTCATTACTACATAATTATTTGTTTGTGCATGAATTTACTTAGATTTAGTTTATTTTCTAAGTGCATTCATTAGATTGTTTACCTTGAAAAAAGTGTGACCAAAATTGTTAAGTGACTAATCATTATACTTATTGGAAGGATACTAGTTGTACTATAAGGATACAACCTAATACTTAAAAGCATGGCAAACCATAAGTTTTTGTCATCATTGCCAAATACTGTAGTTTTAGCATTTAGTGAGATTTAGGTTACTTTTATTAATGAAGTTAATAATTTTCTTGTGAGATTGCAAGTGCATGGCAATAAGGACAATGAGGACTTCTAGCAAGCTTATAGACACACAAGTTTCCAACATCACCTAGTAAGAGAGGGAGATTTGAAAAGTAAGGTTCCAAGAAATAATAAATAGATTAATGGCAGAAGAAAGGATATAAGGAGGACAATAAAGAACCCTCATGTACTTTATTAGGTTGAGTTTTAATGCTAATTACTAGGGGATCACAAAACCTACAATGCAGTTAAATAGCTTCAAGATTAAACAAGCCTTGTTAAATATGCTACAAATCAATGTCTAATTCTATGGGCTAGCCAATGACAATCCTAATATAAATTTTCTAGAGACGCGTGATATGTTTAGATACAATGAGTTATCAATGGATGTAGCTAAGATGAGGATATTTCCATTTATGTTGAAAGATAAAGCCAAGTCGTGGCTGAATTCTCTTAACCTAAAGATTTTAAAGATGTAGGAGTAGTTGGTATAAGACTTTATGGCTAAGTACCTCCCTTTGATAAAGACTGCAGATATCTTTAAAGAGAGAACAGCAAAGTGAAGGGAAGTCATTATAATAAGCATAGGAAAGATTTAAGGAATTGCAAAGGAGTTATCCATACTAAAAATTGCCCAAAGAGGTTCTATTACAAACCTTCTATAATAGAGTCGATCCACCCACAAGTCGTACCATCGTTGTAGTAATTAGTGGTTCATTAATTCAGAAGACAATGAATGTTACACATGATTTATTAGAGGAAATGGAAAATAATAGTTATATATGGATGACGAAGAGGAGCAAGCAGCAACCAACCTTCAAAAATTAAAATGAAGTAATTGTTATAAATGCAGTAAGCATATTACATGTTTATGTAGCAAACCTAACTAGGTTGATAACAACCTAAATGCCATTTATTACAACTTACTAAAGGCAATGCAGCACATATGTGAATTATGTAGGAAAGGGGGTCACGTGACAACTGATAGTTTTTCAATAAACAATAGTAGTACAGAGAAGATAAGCTTCATGGGAGCACAACTAAGCTGAGGAGGTAATAATCCTTACTTAAATACTTTAATCCTAGGTGGAAGAAACATCCAAAATTTTCCTCATCTAATAATGTAAGGATCAATCCCTATGAGAGCATAAGGCTCACCAAGATTTTAGCAAGACAGGCTCAAGTCATTGGAATCGAAGATACACAACCTGATGGATGTATTGAATTCTAAGTTCACGAATTAAGATGAGAACGAAAAGAGGATGGAAGTTAAGTTCAACTAGATTGCAAAGAATCATACTTCTTCCATCCATAATTTGGAGGATCTATTTAAGAAGCTAGAAATGCATTATCTATAAAAGTATGGGAAATCCCCCAAGCAATACATAGCCTAATCTAATTGAGCAACTAAAAGCAATCATACTTAGAAGTGGGAAAGAGTTAGAAGGATCAAACAAGAAGAGGGTTGAAACCTGTCAAAAAATAAGAGAAGGAAGAAAAAAAGGAAGCCCCACTTTCATTTCTACCACCACCATATGTCCCAAAGATCTCGTTCCCATAAGGGTTGAAGAAGAATCAAATGGATATCCAATATACCAAATATTTAGAGAAATTGAAGAAGTTGTAAATAGACTTGCCCTTTATAAAAACCTTGGAGAACATGCCTAAATACATGAAATTTTTTAAATATATGCTAATGAACAAGCAAACTTCGAGGATAATCAGATGGTATCTTTGAAAAAAATTTATAGCTTCATTATTATGAACTACATGCCTTCAAAATTGAAAGACTTAAAGAGTTTTACTACACCTTTTGTAATTGTCAATCTTGAGTTTTTAAAGTTTTTTCTGTGACGTAGGTGCAAGTATTAATCTTATCCCTTTGCCTATTATTAGGAAAATGGGGTTAGATGATATAAAGCCAACTTCCATGCTCATTAAGTTGGGGGATCAATAAATTAAGAAACTATTTAAACTAGTGAACGAGATGGTAGTCAAGGTGGATAAATTCATCGTTCTGGTGGATTTCGTGGTGCTAAACTTTGAAGACGATAAATATTGTCTATTTCCTCATGGTAGACAATTTATGAATAAAAGAAGAGCACTGGTGGATATACATGAAGGGGAACTAGTTCTTCATATTAGTGATAAACATGTGGAGTTTCTCATGAGTAAGGCATTGAAGAATTTAAAGAAGGGCAATTCTTTTGTGAATATAAAATAATTAAAGAGTGTGTGAAGGAGCAAGAGGAAAATCATGATGAAGAAGTGGATGTCAAAGATGGTAAGGAAGTTAAGAGTGAGGAAAGGTTGGAAGAGAAACTAAAATAGGAACTTCTAGTGAGAATGGAAGTTCCTATTCCACCATCCATTGAGAGACCACCTACTATAGAGTTGAAACCCTCACTAAAACACCTTAGATATACTAGGTAATGGTCATCTATTACCCATCATACTATGAAATAAGCTAGCCTTAGAATAAGAAGAAAAAGTTGTAGATAAAATTAGAATGATTATGATAGTGATGGGATGGAAAATTTCAGATAGAAGAGATATACGTCCTAATTTAGTGATGCATAAAATAAATCTTGAAGAAAGTTGTAAGGTGGTGAAGGAAAGACAATGGACATTAACCCCTCACATGAAAGAGGTGGTCCTACAGGAAGTAGCGAAGCTATTAGATACAGTTATTATTTATCCTATTTCAAAAAGTAAATGGGAGAGTCCAGTACAACATGCATCCAAGAAATGGGAGACGACGATGATGGAGATTGAAAAAGTGGAGTGATCCCTACTTGAACAGTTACAAGTTGGTGGGTGTTCATTTACTATAGGAAACTCATCACAGTGACTAAGAACGATCATTTTCTTTTACCTTTTATGAATTAAATGATTAAGAGTGTAGCTAGACATGTATTTTACTATTTTTTTTATAGATATTCATGATATAATTAGATTTTCTTCTATCTAAAAGAGCAAGAGAAGGCACCTTCACATCTAATTATGGAACTATCTCTAATAAATGGATGCCTTTTGGACTTTGCAATCTGTTAGCAACTTTTTAAAAGTGTAGGATGATTATTTTCATAGACATGATTGAGGATATTATAGGAATTTTTACGGATGACTTCTCAGTCTTTAGAGCCTCCTTTGAACATTAATTGATAAATCGAAATTGGATTATAAATTGGGAGAAATGCTACTTCATGGTGCACGAGATTGTAGTTTTAAGGCATAAGACATCATAAATAGGTATAGAAATGGATAGAGTCAAAATGGAGGTTATTTTGAAGCTTTAACCACCAAAAAATGTCAAAGGCATTTTTTGGACATATAAGATTCTACCACCTACTCATAAATGGGTTTTGTTGAACCAAGGTGGTTCTAATAATGTGTTTTGATGATGACAAAACATTACTCTTACTAATGTTTAAGTGTTTGAAATGTTTATAAGATAGGTTGATGGAACCTAAGGTAGAAGAGCCATTTAGAAGATAATCAAGAAGTCAAGCATTAGATGATCAAGAGCTTGAAGATTAAAGATCAAATGATAAAGACCAAGTGATGATCAAGCTTGAAGATCAAGAGAAGGTTG
>JAOXYD010033234.1:0-14044 GCA_028565735.1 Pinacopodium congolense | reverse complement strand
AAGTGTTTCACTTAATGCACAATTAAACTAAGGGCTTTAGCTTTCAATGAATGATATGAATGAATGATAACAATTTTTAAAGCCTAAACAAATTTAGTATGGCAAAAATCAAACATAAAAACCTGTATATGTTCTAGCAATATGATCAAACTAAGCTAATCACAAATTCTGGACAGTTTAAGCACCCTATGGATACTCAGCTCAAACCACAAAAATAAGTGCTTAAAAATCAAACTAAAAATACTAGAGCACTCCTAACACCTTATGTAAACCAGCCCAAATAAATTTATAAACCTAGAATTGATTTCTATGATGAAACTCATGATTAAATGAAGAATATTCAAAACTGGACAGTTTTGATGTCTGAATGAACTAATGCTCACAAATGATCAAATATCCAACCAAAAATTCGAAACTAATTGTAATCTGATTCTTAAGAACTTAAAAAAACATAAAACAATAATAACAAACACAGAAAAATAGATTAATCAGGTTAAAATCAAATTTAAACAAGAAACAGTGAAAACATGAGCTATCTTGAAGTATATGAAAGTTCTAGCTCAATGATAGCCTAAACAGGTCTCTAAAATTCGAAACAAGGTTTAAACACAGTCTAGAGACCTTAAGCAAACTAAAAACTCCAATAACAAGATTTTAGAAATAGGTTTAGGCACCTAAAATTGAAATTCAAGCTAGAACAGTCTCAATAGAGACAGTTTTGATATATGAGGGAGTCTAGCTTGAATATGATGAAATAGCAGTTCTAAAATGTAAAAGATGAATCAATTAAATTTCTAGACACTCAAGCAAGATATTGAACAAATATGCGCACTGAAAAACACAGATTGACAATAAAAGATCGAATAAGAATAAGTGCAGTGAAAAAGTGTACAGTTTGAGGCTTTTGACAAATTCAGAAGATTTAATCTGTTTTTGGAGTGTTTAGAGTATTGTAATTCGTTTCTGAGGAGTATATATAGTGTTTGGAAGCTTAAGGAAGGTTTTGGAAGGGTTTTTAGTCTTAGAAAGGGGACAAAAGGCATAAGACCCAAAAGAGGAAAACTAGCCGCTAGAGTTTGACTATATAACGACACCCTCTACAAAGTTCAACGGCGCCGTTGAGTTATGAACAACCCGTTGTTGATGCCTTCTAAAGACAAGGTATAACGGCACTCAAGCAGGGTGTCGTTGATTGATGAATAACCTGCCATTATATGTCTAGAAACACAGAATATGCTGCAAAACTGACCCCAAACAATTCCAAACAAGTTCCTAATGATAATTAAGACTTCAAACACTTTTGAAATCATATATTGAGGATATATGAATGATCAAATACCTTAAAACAATTCAAATGTAAGATTTAGCCTATGAATTGAGATAATATGCATTTTTGACATTTCAAATGCAATGCATGATCAAACTTGAGCCCTTAGGTCAATTGAACAGTAAGTAAAACTTACAAACATATTTGAAATAACGTATCTAAGGTCTTGAAACTTCCAATTCATTTGAATTGCCATTATCTTCAAAATTTACCTTCAAACTCCAATCTTTCCATAATGGATTCTTCTTGAAACATACCTATATTTAAGATTATCATCATAAACTTAAACCATTAGTGATTAAGCATGTTTTGTTATCATCAAAATCAAGATTGGATCCTCCCTTAGTTCAACAAAAACCTTCCAAAGTTTCTAAAACTTTCACGAGCACCTTAAAAAGAAAAAGCTCACATCACAGTATGACTTAAAATATTCAAACACACATGAAAACTATTTAGACTCATCAAGAGGGTTTCTTTAAAAAAAATTTACACATATTCCTTTTGATTATGCAATTTTATGCTAATGAAAGATTCTAAAACAATTGTTAACATTTAAATGCCATAAGTAAATTCGATTAATCACTAAAACATATATGCAAAACATATATGAAAATAGTAATGTAAATATGTCATGCAAATTTGAACCCTTTCCAATCATTAATTAAGATCAAGAAGACTTATAGTAAAGACATACAACTAAAGACCTATTCACATCTTGTTCCTCATGGCTTTAACTTTTATCCTTGATCTTCATATTGATTTCTTTATCAATACTTGTTCCGTTCTTCATTTTCTTCATAAAAACTCTTCTACCTTGGGCTCCAATACATGTCATTGTAAAATTTGTACCATCCTATCTTTCTAGCACATCAAATCTAAAACTTTAGTAAAAAGAATGTTTTTTCATCATCTTAACACATGATTGAAACATCCCTTCGTTCAATATTTGTTCTTAACAAAAATAAATAACTTGCAAACAATAATGAGCAAGGCATATTACACAAGGACTGGATCAATTTAGTAGTTTATAAAAGTTAAAAGAACAAATAAAAGGACAAACATAAGTTTTTTTTAATATTACAATAAAGTAAATTAAAGCTTAAATAATAACAAAATCAAAACAAATAAATGATTTGATAATGTTCTCCTACATCTAAAACTATAAATCCTATCCCCTATAATAACAATTAATGTATTTAGAGTAGGGATTGTTTCCATGAGAAATTCTAATGCTTATTAGCATTACTTGTAACTAAATAATAAATTGAAGGTGATTTTGAATAAATTGAAATATTAATAATTAAAATAAGAACAACTTAATTTAATAGATAATAAAAAATTTACTAAATAACAAAAGAGAGATTAATAAACTAAATCTTGGTCTTAGGTCACATTCATTATTGGAAACAACAATTGATCATCGACACATAAAATCATCATTTTTTATTCAAATATTGATTATGAAACTTTAATTCTTGTTTTTCCTTAAGAATAGTTAACAATCCTAGATACGATTTACTATTTAATTAAACAACATTAAGAACTAAAAAGACCAATGAAGTTAAATAGCACAAACTTAAGTAGTTACATTTAAGCTATTTAACCTTTTTTCCTAGAAATAATGATTCCTAACGCAACAAATTATTAAAACCTAATTACCACTTTGATTAGATGGATTGAGCAATTATGAACCTAATATTTAGTGTAAATATTAATCAGAAATGTTAATTTACTAGTTGGCAACACTAGTAATTAATTGAAACAATCATAAAAATTAATATAAAAGAAAGATCAAGACTTGAATAAAACAAATCAAAAGGATAATACTTGAAAAAATAAATCAAATGACCAGGAAGTCTCACAATCCATGCAATTCCAATGGTATTAGATCCTCTCAACCAAAAAGAAAAGTTTACCCTCTAAGGCTATAAGGAAGGATGGCTATGAAGGGAAGAATGAGAAAAGAAAATTGCCCTAATGTATTCTCTCCCAGAAAAGAAAAAGTGATAGCTACCTCTCTGAAAAACCCTAATATAGGTTTTTCAATAGCTAAGAAGGGGTCATACAAAGTCTAGAATAATCACCTTAATTGAATAGAAAATAAAAAAAGTGTACAATATTTCTATAAAAGTACTAATGTGTGTTAGATTCTTATTTAGCATTCTAGATGAATCTTTACAATTACTGCATATGTCTGTGCCTAGTTTATCCAAAGGCTCTTGACTTTGCAGGATTTTCATCTTCTAAAGCTTGAGTTCCCTTGATCAAAATTTCCTCTTTTAGGATTAGTTCAAGTTCTAAAAATCTTTCAAAACTCCTGATCATAAAAGAACATAAACTCCATTAAATCAATCATTAATCACACGTAAAGGGTAACTTACACATAAAAATAATAACAAATATAAGCTTTATTAAGATTAATAATAGAAAATTATCTACTCAAAGGTATAATATAAGTTAGGTCCTTTCAAATTAATCATTGACATAAGAGTTAACTCTTTAGTTCTTAAGTAACTTGGATATAGTTATTAAAGCTTTAATAACCTATCTTTCCTAATTTTGCCGATAATCAAAAGAAACTCTTTGAATTATTTCTCTTACCAATACATATTATTAAAAAAGCTCTTAGGATTTAATTTACCAATAGCATTAAGCATTAAAAGGACCACTAATTCTAGTTAACAAACACATAAGTTCAGTTGCATTTTATCTGGATCATTTATTACTATAATAAAAACATTATTTTACCACTAATGTTAGAACCTTTAAATACTTATAGATTTAGAATTCTAATTGACAATACATTATTTTCATAAATTAAATAATTGTCCTCTTAGATATTCAATAAAAATAATAATTTTATTTAACTCTGAGAATATATAAATACTTAGAAATCCATAGGAAACAATGAACTTAATCAGATCTCACATTTCTTTAAGAACTAACTTCAATTATCATTTGACTAGAAACAAAATATTTCAATTATCATTTTGATTGGATGCAACTTTTCACCTTTCTCCCCTCTATTCTCCTTCTTGCTTCTCTTCCTTTTGAGAGTGTTTAGAACATCTCTAAATCTCTTGTTATGTGAATTATAATGGCTAGTTAGGGTTTTAAAACCCTAATAATGTATCTTAGGTAGTTTGGGTCTTTCTTCCTTAAAATTCGCTTCATGTCTTGAATTTTTCAAACACAAAATGATTGGATCCAGGGCAAAATAACGTTGTTATCTTAGGTAATTATTCTTCTATAAAAGACTTGGACCAAAATGACAGTGTTTGAGAATTAAAAAAAAAGTATTGTTTAGGAATCATGTTTACCTTCCGACTTTTTTTGACTTGTAAAATGACACTAATCAATCAAGTTAAACGTTGCTAATATTCCTCCACATTTCGTTGCTACCTTGTTCTTCCAAAATATACTCATTTAATAAAAAAAACATACCTAAAACTTAACCAAAACAACCTGTTAAAAACAACTCCTTTTACTTCAACTCTTCAATTTATTATGTAAACACATAACATAATCAAAATTAATGATTTAAGAACTTTGTATAACTAAAATATTGAAAAATATTATAAATTATATGAATAATTTACACCTATCAAATCCCTTTACACTTGAACATTGCTTGTCTTTAAGCAATTTTTTAGATAACTATTTAGAAAATATCTAAAAAGAAGTTAAAAATTAATTAGAATCTTTAACCTAAGCCAATATAATTAACAATAATAAATATCTTGCATCTCTATGTCGATTATGAATTAATATATATAGTCATATGGCACAGTAAATGAACCCTTGATACATAATATTAATCTTTAAATCAACCCCAAATAGATAATCATGCAAGCTTATTCCTAGGGTAATTAAGCAGTGTGTTTATACTCCATCCTACTATGGTAAGTACATTTTATTCTCAGTCTTACTTTGACTAATAAATTGGCAAGTGTGTTTTACGATATGTTTTGCCTTTTTATAATAATTAATTTACTTATTTCAATTATTATTTGTTCTTTTCTTCATCCAATTAATTTTTTTTTTCAAAATTTCCATTTCTTTAAGAAAATTCCCACATTTTGATTACCATACTGCAAGCTTACATTCAAATTCATACAAAGTTTCTTCAAAACTCAATACTATAGACGAAGGCCAACTAGAAATATATAATTCATATAACCATACTTAAGAAAGGTCATAGCCAATCAAGACATAGTCAATATTAATCAAGCTAATCACATTAGCTTCATTGAAGTATACTAATTAACAATCAATTAATCATAGGAATAATTATAAAATAAGATATCTAAAGAAATCATTGTCAAAACTCACAATCATTGGAGTGTAAAAATTTAATTAAAATGGCTTAACAAAACTCGATTTGAAAATTTTAAGTAATTAAAACACATCTTTAAGTGCAGTATGTTGCAATTTGACTATAATTTCTCATCTAATCTAATCTTAGACCAACCAAAGGCAAGCGCACCTTATCAATAAGTAATATAAAAATGTGAATCACCAAATATCATCTCCTTAGAAATTTGAGCATAATACTAAATCAATTAGTGTTTAATTATCTAGATAACTCTAAATTGATTGATTAATAAATATGAAAAGGAACTAAATAAAATAAAAAGAAATAACGTTGAATCTAAATCTGAGCCAATGAATTAAGAGTTTAACGAATAATAGGCTAACTAAGGCTTCAAAATTCAATGGGCAGCCAAACAAAGAAACAAATAAGAAAACAAGATACAACCAGTGATCATGGAAATATCTTCTCTTTTAAACTCAATTTATCTATTTGGTCCATAAACAAATTGTGGATAAAAGGAATTAATCTCAAGACGCTTAAATATAAGTTCATTAGATTTAAGAACCCTTACAAAAGACCTTTAAGATTGGTCCACATTTAATTTCAATTATGCTACCTAATTAATCTTCTAATAATTAAAAGCTAATGGTTATGGATCCTGTAATTATCTAACAATCCCACTAAAATGGCCAATTAAAACAAAGATTAAATTAAGCACTTTAATTAGATAAAAATCTCCTAAACATGCATAACCCATTTAATCCTAGCCTTGATTATAGCAAATTAAGCACACATATTCAACAGTGGAAGCAAGAATATAATAATAAAACGCATATCTATTAATAAAAAACAAAAAGACATTACAAAATAAGAGAGAAAGATGAAGGAATATAACTAAAATTGGTCTTTTCTATTAGAATCCCTCTCTTCAATCCAATTTGAATGCTCTTGAGGACTTCAATCTACTAACCTAATGTAAAAAAAGAACAAAAATCTAAACTAAACCCTAACTACAAAATAAGAAAGAAAAAGTTGGTTATATTCTTTAATCTCTCCTCTTCCTCTCTACTATCCTTTAAAAGACTACTTCTTATGCATCATTTTCATTCTATTTTATAGTTGCTAGGGTTTGGAGGTGATTTCCCCAATTTGTCCTTAAAAATTTTAAAAATCTCATAACAATGACATCAACAATGGTTAATAAATTGCTCAATGGCGTCGTTTAAAGGTACCTTATATTCCTATAATTAGCCTTTAATGGCGGTACACTGGATCATTAATGACACCATTATTAATTAGGTCAAACTAAAGTTATTATCTTGGAATTATACCTTTTTGTTTTCTTTTCAATTCATAAGCTCTAAAACCATAATAAATTTGAAAATCAACAAAAAGAGCTCATGAATAAGATAAATATAAGCTTTTAATGGGTAAAAATACTATATATTATGCCTTAAATCTCATGTAAATTACCTATTAACACAAAAAATGTGTAAATCCCCTCCCCCACACCTAATCCATACATTGACCTTAAATATTCAATAATTTTAAAAAGTTAAAGTATAAAAGGTAGTAAGACTTCCCTTAAATTAACGAATATCATCCATGCTACAAATAATAAGGGTAGAGTCAGCAATAATGGTTTGAAATAAAACAAAATACAAGGAAATAATAATAATGAAAAATGAAACTAATCTTTGTTCTTTTTTATATAGAATGAAAGAAATGAAAGAACATAAAGAATTTGAGTCATCTCATAAGAAGCACATTTCTTTCACATTTGTGGCTAGACTTAACATTTAATCAGCCTTTATAAATATGATGTTCTAAATGGATATCCTCAAATTAGACACCTGAAAACCTTCATAAAAGGATCTTAAGTGATGATCATTTACTTTTGAGGTTTTACTTGTGTTTACACTTTAAATCTCAATTACATCATAAGGAAACACATTAGTAATAATACAATTCCCAATCCATTTAGAACATAACGTACTAGAAAATAATTTCAAATGAGAATGATAGAGAAATTTTTTTTTCTCTAATAAAAAAGGATTTCTAGAAAACATATGACCATGAAAGGTATTAGTCTTGTACTTTTAAATATGCAATGATTATAGATTTCCTTAAGCTTTTGTAATTATAGTTTCCTATATGTTCTACCTTCATCCATCTTCATGATGTAATTCCTAATCTCCCAGTATACCTTATATTCTAATTCAACAGGAAGATGACACAATTTGCCCAACATTAAATGATAAAGAAATACACCTATAGGGGTCTTACATGCTGTATGATAGGCCCATAGTGCATCTTAATTTTCATACTCCAATCTTTTCTATTCAAGTTAACCTTCTTCTCAAGAATAGACTAGATCTGTCTATTAGATACCTAGACTTGTCCACTAGTTTATAGATGGTATATTGTAAAAGTGTAGAGCATGACATTATATTTCTTAAATAGAACTCCCACCACTCTATCCTACTTAATTAATAAATCTTGCAAATTGTTAGCCATCTAACTCTTAAGGAATTAAACAAGTAAGATAAAGCATGTCAAAGGGTCTATATTTCACATCATTCAAATGACTACTACTCCTATATAACAAATCTAGTATCATTTAATTTTTCCCTCTTTTGTCAATAATACAAAAAGATTGTATGATATGTAAGTCTATAAGTATCAAAGAAAAATAAATAAATTCTTTCTTGTAGTCAAAAGTCTTTCATATGGAAAGAGAAATGCAAAGCAATTCTTTTAATTATTATTATTTTCAATCTTAAAGATGAAAAAGTTTCAAAATTATTCTATTTTACTCCCATAAATACATGCAAGAATACTTCAATAAAAAATGTGTATTCGAAGTTAATTTCTCAAATATTATCAAGGCAAAAGCAAATTTATACCTTCTTTACATATCACCAATATTTACTTTATTTTTTTCCTTACTTAGTTCAATAATATGTTTACTTGGTTTATGTGAGGACCCTTTATGATTTTTCCTTTGAAATTAATTATTCATGATACAATTGATAAATCTTCACTTGATATTGATCTTTAACACAAAGAAAATCAGCATGTTCTAAGTACCTATACTAATTTGGGTCTTTTGAGGTTAGCTCTTAAACCTTTCTCAATTTATAAGTTTGATAAATGAACAAAAAGCAATATCTAAAATATATTTATAATCATAACAAAAATAGTAGCGCATTTGATGGAAATTGAAAATATTGATTTCATATTAGAAAGAATGCTAAGAGTCCTATAGTTTCTTATTATTTACAAAACATTGTAATCATTATACTTTAGATACCCATATCAATTTGGTTCCTTAATGATTAGTTCTAGATTTGTTCAACCATCTTTATTTCACAAAATAAAACATTTCTCTATGACCACAACCTCCACAAATATAACATGTCTTTTGTGTATTATATAAATGATAATGAGCCTTATAATTTTGGTGTTCATATGCATTCTAAGAGCTTCTTTCGTAATAAGCTCTCATAGTGTAATGGCAAGACCTTGGATGTGTATATCTAGGGTTGTATCTACACATGTATGGAGTATGAGCATATACACTATCATTGTGCAAATTATGAGGCCTATATGAATGAGGGTGAGATTATGTGTTTCTATAAAAATTACGACTTGCCTATATATGTGAATTCTTGTATTTATAGATTTATGATCATACATGAATACATGAAATTTGCCATTTTAGGTATAGGTCTTAAAGATGATGCAATATGTTCATATGCTAGCTTAAATACATGTTTATCCTCTAAATTCTTTCCCTTTACAAAAATTATTTTTGCAATTGATTATTTACTCTCATATGTAAATCCTAAACCATGCTATCATTGGATGCCTTTTGTTCTCTTAGCAAGCTTTCTATTTTTCATTTCCTTTGATGAATTTGAATAATGAATCCTTGGGGACATCATTCTCTTCTTTAATTCCATATTCTTATACAACACATAATAATTATTTACAATAGTAAGACTCTGTAGTCTAACATATCATCTATTTATTTTTTCAATTTCTCATTCTCTATTATGTATTTTGTTTAAAAGCTTTAAGGTTTTCTTATACTTGGCAGATAAATTCTTCATTTTCAAGGTCGTGACTAAGAATTCAAATAACTTATCATATGATAATTCATCTTCACATTCATCATCACAAGAGTTAAAGTAAGAAGGTACCTCATCATTTGTCATGAAACACATGTGTGCTACTTCTTCCCTACTTTTTGAATCACTTGTATCATCTCATGTGGTTGCTTTTAAAGCTTTCTTTTTCTTTCCTTCTCTTTTCTCCTTTTTGTAATTTTTTAATGCTTGTCACCAAATTTGAGAAGAGGGTATTGGGATATCATGTGACTAGGTTTCCTACACTTAAAACAATTAATTTTAAATAATCTATAAAACAAGTAATTTTAAATAATCTATACTTGGATTCATATTGACATTCCTTGGATTTCCTCTTCTTTAAGTAAGGTGATTTGTTCCTCATTGCTATTGTTTGCGAGTTTTAGCTACACAACAAGTATACATATTATAACTTATAGTATAATTGATAATGATCTCACGAGGATTGATTCTTAACACTAACAAGCAAAATTGCACTTTGTTTAAGGTAAACAAAAAGTATAGAAACTAAAAATGAAACTAAGCTAAAGAAACTTGAATGAATATAATCACTGAAGATACTAAATAGTGGAGACTTAGGGGTTGTTCTATCCTTGTTCATCTTACTTTTACCTATTGATTTAATTATGTTTCATCCTAAATATATTCTATAGTTAATTACCCTAGAGAGAGAGAGATCTAACCAATTAATCCCAATTGAACTACCTAAAAGTTAAATTGTATCCTCTCAGTTCACAACAATACTCCTAAACAATGTAATTGGATTTGAAGTAATCCTAAGGACAATTAATACATAATTAAGATATCTCTTCAATCACCTATTATCAATTAATTTTAGGTCCGTTAAGCTACCAATTCTTGTTGCGCATCCTAACTCAAATAAATCAAAATAATATCTTGATTTGAAGTGATTATAAGCTTAATAATTAACATAAACAACTATGCATTAAATCAATATAGTAAAAGTTGGATAAACAATTTAAGAAAAATACTTAAAATAGATTTAGCAATCCATAATCATGTTCAAACAAATAATATTCAGATTAAACATCAAAAGGAAAGTAAAAGAAGGGTGAACTAGGGAAAATGATGAATCTCCCTTTGCTGGAAAAGTTGGACAACACTTGTTGAATCTTGATTGTCTTCCTTGTTCTTGAATTTCCACACGTGTTTCCTCTTCTAACCTCTATTTTTGTCTTGGATATTCACTAAGGTCAGTTTCTTGACGTCTTTTATTGTCCAAAATAGTATAAAACGAAATTAAACGCGTCATCCATACTAATTTACCATGTCAGCATTTTCAACTTTCAGCATTGCTCAGTCTTTTCCATATATCTTCATCTACAGAGCTCCAATTGTCACAAAATTTGGTATGTAGGCTCCTCACATGTTTTTCTATCATTTTGTAAAATTTCATAGCATTTGGAACTCTATAGGTACACGTAATTCCTTCCCAAAATCAGTTGTTCGGAATTTATTTTCCAACTTAGCTTATTATGATCTTTTCTTTGTACACTCTTCGTAATTCGTTATATAACTTTGATATTTCGTGTGGAGCCTCCTAACTTGATACCCTAAGTTTTAAAATTGATCTTACACCTATTATATATCCAAAACTTCCTTAAAATGTTCACAAAAGTTCTATACAACCTAAACAATCATTAAAAGCAACATAAGAAGCATCTTATTCAAGGATTAATCTAATATGCACCCAAAATCATGTGAAATTTCCTCTAAAACCTAAAGTAATGATCATGAATACATACCTTAAAGATGTATAATTTGGTGATATCAAATACCCTTACACTTGAATGGTTTCTTATCCTTAAGCAATGAATTAAACATCCAATTAAAATAAAACTGATCAAGAGTTAAGAAGTTAATTGAGTAAAAACAAGTATCAATCAATGCTTTTGATTTAGCTTACATAGCACAATTATTTCATGACAAAAACTTTGTTATCATACACAATCACACTGTTAGCAAATAGGTAACCTTCAATGTATAATGTCAAGCATCTATATTATTTTATATGGACCATAATGCAAAATTGTTTAAGCATATAGCAATAACCATAAACACAACTGAAGTTTCAAATTATAGCAAAATTTTAAGGGTTCACCATGTCTTTTGATGCAACTTAGTTACCCTCTTTTACTTGTTTGTAATGTCATCCAGCCTTCTGATGTGAAGGTAAACATTTTATCGTGAACAACTCCGATTACTCAGTTAGCTCACATCACAAATGGCTACTAGTTCCACTCATAAACTTCAACCTTTTTATCGGTATAAAGCCAAATGAGTGACTATTTTTTTCACTTTATTTAAACACATATAAAATTTTCATTTATTAAAGTACAAACTATTCCAAATTCACTTGACAAGCCACAATTAACAATATTAAAAACTTGACATTATACACTAAGGTCACCCAAAATAAATGCAATCACACAAAATAAAATAAAAAACTTGGGTTAGAAATCATTCAAGAATTACTTAATGCTCACAAAATCAGAAACCTCGATTGAATTAAAATACCACAATTCATAATCAACTCTTAATTTTAATCAATCAAACATGGGATATTCAACTCATTTCTATTAGACTTATAACAATTCAAGCGTGTAAATAAATGAACAAATATGCTAAAGTTCATCTCCCCCCCACATTGAAATCAAATTGTTCTTAATTTGAAGGATCAAAACAAATAATGTACGTGAAGAATAGAAGAGGGAAAGAGAACAAAACTCCCCTGAAAATTGAAGTCCACATGTAGGAATGGCTAGAGGGAATTTATTCCATTCCATGTGATCTGAAAACTTTGAAGAAAGGGGATATACATTGGTTCTATCCACCAAGCCTACAATAATAAGATGTAAACCCCAGCTTGTATTTAATTTACTAGCATCTAGAAATCCCAAAAAGACAACAATCAAATATGACTTGAAAATCAAAAGAAAACACAATATCATCAAATAAACTTAATAAAATCATAATTGAGAGCATAATAGCAGAAAAATAAAATAAAATAAAGAGAGAGGAGAAGAGCGCAAAGTATTCAATACCGTTCCATTTGGGCCCATTCCGTTCAGAAGTAAATATCGGTCAATACCGGCCGATTCCGGCCGATACGACGCATACCGGCCGATACCGAAAAAATAAAAATAAAAAAAATTTTTAAAAAGAAAATTTTTGTATTTTGATTTTTTTGGGTTTAAAGTTAAGTTAAAAAACTACACAATGTAATACATTTATAGATCATTTTGTAAATTTTATAAAATTTAAAAATTAATTTATAATTTTAAATAATTATCCGAAATGGTATTGATATTGACCTATACCGGTACAGTACCATTTTTTAGACAAATCTAATACCAGTATCGGTACGATATTTAATACACTGGAAGAGAGGAGCTGCACTTGTTGGGAGGGGCGAGTTGGAAACAACTTAGGGTTTTAGGAAAAAATAAAAATAAAATAAAGAAATTAATAAAATAATAAAATAAAATAAAATAAAATAAAAAGGAATGAAAAATAAAAGAGAAGAAAAAAATTAAAAGAGAAAATGGACATCAAATAAATAAATAAAAAGCAAAAAAATTAAATGCTTGTGCATGTGTTTAAAATGGATGCAGCATCTGGTGTCCAGGATGCTGTCGTTATAGCAACACTTGCTTGCTTTTTTGTCATTTTTCATTTTTAATTATTTTTTCAAATATTTTTGATTTTTGATTTTTATAAATACAAAATTTTTGTAAAAATAATAAAACTATTTTTTGAATTTTTTACAAACTTAATATATATATATATAAAGTCAACACCTCAATTAACCACACAATTTAAAAATTAAACTATTATGAAAATCACTAATTTAGGATCTTTACCTTGACCATACTTAGTTTTAACTTTAAGAAATAATAAAAGGGAAAGAGAATATCTTTTGGTGAAAATTCTCTAAGGTATAGCTTGCCATGATGCCCGTCCATTTTGAAGGTTTTTTTTTCCAAAGCTTTCTAATCCAAGAGCTGCATGCTTGTAATCTAGAGTGACTTGAAATGGTCCGCTCAACCGAGACTTAAGTTTACTTGGAATCAACTTCAACCTTACTCTGAGCTTCTTCTTCCTCACCTTAATTACTCTTTTTGATTGTTGCAAAGTCATTTTTGTAGGAAAGATGTTTGCTAGTTTTAACTACACTGCAAGTATACAGATCGCAACTTATAGTATAATTGATATCAATCCTACGAGGAT
>JAOXYD010033223.1:0-27726 GCA_028565735.1 Pinacopodium congolense | reverse complement strand
TAAAAAATTTTAATATAATATATTTTTAATATTATAATTTAGTAAAATATTAATAAAAAATATATTAATAATTTATATATTTTATTATTTTACACCGGTTCGATGTTCGGTCCGATTTTCACAAAATTATTCACAAAAACTTTGGCTGCCAGCTCGCTCACGCCCAACGTGACCCACACGGGCAATGTTGTGGGTAATTTTGGCGGGTGAGCAAAACGACGACTCGCACTGGTCCACGATTCGCGGATTTATTTGAGCAACCCCCTTAATGTCATTAAATTCTTGAATCTAGGGATGAGGAATTATCAGATATGCTACGTATTCGATGGCAATTATGGAACAGAACAAATCATTTCCATCTAAAATGCTATGTTACAAAGGATGGGGTGTCAACGCCATTTAGAACGGTTGATGGCGGAACTCTGAAATAATTTCATCCCTTTTTCTCTTTTTGACAATTTAATCACACGGTAGTGAGAGGAGAAAGAGGAGATTGGATGGTGTATGGTCGTTTTATTTTCAAATCTCCATCTCGATTAGAGTTCTTTTGGCGTTATAATTTTCTTTTTCATATTTTTAGTAGAGATTAAGAGAAAAAAAAAAAAAGATTTACAACTAGCATTTGAATCCCTATAGAAGGATTGGAACTCCTAATTTAAAGATTTTAATGATTAATAGTGTCCCCAATTGAACGCTTGAATTTGTGCGATGATGATTTTATAGTTCTGCGCTAAAAATAGTGTTAGGCAGTTTATCTACCTTTGATACATAGATTTTTCCCTCCGGAGGAGGTTTGGGAACTGAGGTATCTGGCTGTCAATTAGGTAGGAACATCTAACTGGTGATGTTGACGGATGAAGTTTTCTAAAGTATGGATGAACTTCGTTCCTTTAAATTATGTTTATAGATAATGCTCTCTCTGTAGTCATTTGGTATAAGGTGATTTTAAATTTATAAATCTAAACGTATATATGAATTTATAATACTTTCATTTTATATCATATGATTTCGTTGGTTTGTAATTCATACTTTAACACATTTCCTTTTTTTCATAGTTGACTATGTTTAAAAATTATCATGGGTGGAGTAAAAAAAAAATTGAAGAAAAATAAATGGTTTAAAATAAATTTAAATAAACTTTCACGTGACTATTTGTTTTTAATAATTTTATCATGTACAGCTCTTTAAGTGTTTAGTTTCAAATAATATCTACAGATCAATTTCAATATAAATTCAACACATCAAGATAGGTGCTACATTTTCAAGTATATTCTTCTTTTGTAGAAAATTATTATTATTTATATTAAAATTAAGAATAAATTAAAATTAAATTCTAATTTTAATTGCAATTGCAATTAAATTTAAAATTTAAAGAATTAAATATCATATATATATAATTCTTTAAAATTTTCAAACTTTACAATTAAGTTCAATTTCATTTTAAATCAATTTTTAGTTAATCTTTATATTTTGACCTATTAGATTTTTATACGTTTTAAATGATTTATTTATAAATTATTATTTATAATAAGAATTAGATAAATTAAAACTTTTTAATTTATCTATGATTATCCCATTATTGAATTTATAGGCATAGATAAAAATAACATTGAACAATATGTCATAATCAATTAAATATTAGAAATGTCAAAATAGTTTAACTTAACATGTTCAGACATAATTATCCTATATAATTTAATTATTTTTTATCTAACATTGTAATTTGGAATTAAAGTATGAAATTAGTATTTACTCTAATTAAATCAAACCATTTTTTATTAATTAGTAATTGATTTATAATTGATATTTGAAAATACTCGTTTTAAATCATAATCATTTTCTTTAGAAAATGCCCAAATCATTAATAAATAAGAACAATGTAATATTTTGTCTAATCACTTTGATATGACAAATCCTTTATTGACTCATTTAATTATCTCCATACAATTTATATTATATCAAAATACAACCAACTAAGCTTATGGTCCAATTTGATTAGGTTTGTCCCCAATTTGATCCTAATTTTAGCCTCGGAGATAGGCTAGTTTGGATGGGTAACAAGGCTAGTTTATTTACTAATGACTCTTACAGGGACCTATTGAGATATGATGGATTGGAAGTGTCTTGGTATAACCTAGTTTGGCTTAAACAAGCCGCTTCGAGGATTGTTTTTATCATTTAGCTTGTTATAAATGGAAAGTTATTTGCTAAAGACAGGTGGCATGGAGTTGTAAATGAGCCTAATTCGTACATACTTTTCAACTCATAGCAGGAATCTATGGATCATATGTTCTTTAAGTGTCAATACCCTAAGTTCATGTGGGACAATCTACTAGAGGTGTTTGACTTGACTTGTGATAGGTTAAAATGGACCGCAATTATCACTTGGATCACTAATTTTAGATGGGCGAATAAAATGGACTCTATCAAGTTTAACTTTCTATTTAGAACAGTGGTATCCTTCATTTAGAAAGAATGCAACACGAGATTGTTTCATGGAAGTTCATGATCAAGTCTACAACTATTTAAAGAAATCATTAGCTTGACCTTAATGTAGATCGTGAATTGGCTGGGAGAGGATGATTCTTTTCTTATATAAGTCTGGAATTGTTTCTATGGCTTATCTTATTCACAATCTCTCCTACTTGATATACAGTATCATGTGACTAGATAATTAATCCTCTCATAAGGAGGATAGTTGGAAGGTGATAAGTGATTACCACCTTTTCAGTAACCTTACTAATATATGCAATAGTGGAACTAGATTCATTTAAGGCAAGATTAGAAAGATCGCGATTAGAATTACCTATGTTAAAACACTGTCATGGGCAATCGAAGGCAACCTTTGTAAGGCCTCAAAATATACCCTAGTTGAAATGATCAAGTTAAGTTGATACCTGGAAATTAAAATGACTAAGTTTATGAATTGTTCCTTAATATGTATATAAAAAAAGTCAGAACTGAGTTTTAAGGTCTTCTAAACAAAATTTCCCTCCTGTATGTAGTTTCTATAGCATCAACAACCAGATTATTTGGAGTTCTAAATTATGAGATATGAACAAACGATCACAAGTTGTTCTAAAATAGGGGTAATATTAGGTCACCTTTTTTGACCTTAATTTCAAAGGTTATAGAGTAAGAATTAAATCAAAGTCTCCCTAGAGATATTTACCTCTATGTCTTAGGGTTTATATGCAAATGGAATCACATAATTTGGGGGTCTTTAGGCTTAGTTATGACTCAAACAAACCCTAAACAAAATTTAATTATACAATATTTTCTTGTCATATTCAACCAATTATATCAAAAATAACACCAAAACAACATCACAGAAATAAGTCTTAGAGTGTTATAAATGGAAGCTTAAAAGGTAGGCAAGTGAACTGTATACTTTGTTAAGTGGGATATTAAGCTCGTGACACCTTGATGTTAAGTAGCATCTTAAACTAGTGACACCTTGGTGTTTAAACTAGTGACACCTAGTTAGTTATGAAGCAAACTTATTCTAAAGTATTCTAGCTCTCTTCATTCTTGTATTTTCTCCACCAAAAACCTCTCATCTTCTCTCAATTTCTGCTGGAGTTTAGATCATTAATACTAGAAAGCTTTGTATGTACTGGTTGTTTAGAAGCTTGGTTTAGCTGGATTCTTGGAGTTGGATTTGTATTTTAGTAAAGTAAGGGAATACTAAACTTGGTATCATGTTATAACATTAATACATATATCTACAACTTTCATGAAGGAATTAAATTTGATTTCTGTCATTAAGGATTTTGAAAATTGGTTTGAAGTTGAGTTCTGGTTGTTGTTTACGTTTGAGAACAGTCTATAGTATTTTGGGTATAACTCTCAGAATAATGGAGTTTTGTCTTAGGTAACATATGGCATATCCTTCAGGGGGCATGTAGGTGTTACAACCTTGTCGTTGATTCTTTTCAATAGATTTCAACCCCTAGAATGTCGATCTACTGGATTGATGAAGGAAGATTAAGAGGATTCCAGGTACTTGTAGCAAATCAAGGATTGATTAAGCTCATCATGCTTTTGTGCTAACCTAGTTTGGTTGTGGGTTTCGTTATTTAGATGGCCATTACCATTAATTTCTTGTGATGCAATTGGGGCTCCCTTATCATGGTTAACGTGTTTAATGGATCCCTATCAAAGGCAACTCAAGAGCAATTAACAATCTTTTACTGAAATGGAGGATTTTGGCTAAGGGGATTAATCTAGAGTTTAAGGCTTGATACCAAGATTTTAACTTGGTTAAGGATTGCTTCGATTCCTAAGGTGTTATAACACATAGTTCTTTTAGATCTTTCTTGGTTTGTTTATGATATAGTCATTAATGATATTTTTCTTTTTTTAAGAAAAGTAATACTAAAATATAGTAATTTTTATATGAAATATCTTATTAGTCTCGAGTTAAAGAGTAATTATATAATTATAAAAAATAATGAAATCTACAAATATATAAATAATGTTTCATTCAAAATCATTACACTCGAATCAGTTTAGTAAATTTATTATCTAATACATACCTACACATTAGTTTAAGTATTTCTTTATTTTACTTTATGAAATTAATTATTTTCTTCGTAAAAAAATATAACATGTGTTAATCTTCTATTAATTTCCTATTTTAATGAAACCATGAACAAGAATAATTTAATAATAAATAAATAAATATGATCTTGTCAAAATTTCAAAAAATTTATCTTTAATATCAATCATTAATTATCATAAACAAAGATACATAAAAATAAAAAACGTTTGTATTTAATAGATGTATAATGTCATACAGAATTCGTAAGAAGTGGAATCACTAGGTATAAAGTAATGGGCTAAATAATTAAATCTGTAATCTTAAAATGAATATATCAATATTCTATTTGTTGTCAAATATGTTTCACAAAAGATATATATATCTATATATATTTCTCAAAAAAATTGTCAAATTCTTTCTTTATTGAAGGTAATATTATTAATTAGAGATGCTATGAATTTTTCAGAAAATATTTTTTAGGCTGTTAAATTCTTTATTGTAAAAAAAATCAATATCTCGAGTTATTATCAAATACCTCTACATCAGTTGGACCGTCTATTAAACTAATATTTTTGAAATATAGAATCTTGTGAAATTTTATATTCAAATATTTCACATTAAATAATCGCTCTACTTGTTCTCTATGTTTTCTTCTTGAATAAGTCAAAATTTTATTTCTTGAATAATTCAAAATTTTATTCATACTATATTTCAATTCATATACTTCAAATTTGTAGTTTCTATCTTTCAAAATTTGGAAATAACCTTTTACGCAGAAAACCGGCCTGTATATAAATATGGCCAAACTTTTTATTCTATAACCTTAAATCGTGTCCATATAATTTACTAAGGCATATAAAATTGGAGAATTTAAAAAAAATGAGGACTATAAATTCAAAATATGAGAATAATTTTGTTCACCAATCTTTAATACTAAGATAAAAATTAAAAATCAATTAATACATGTTGTTGCTTATAACTCGTGATTTGGTTTAGTGTATCTGAATATTGTGGCAAGCTCACACTAGTGAAACAATGAGGGTAAAACTAGTTCTCGAAAAAAGGTCAAAGTTTTGTTTACCGGCGTAAAAAAAAAGGATCATTAAAATGTTCTAGCTCGATGTACTTGATGTGGCAATGTTATCAACTAAAATACTTATAACAACTCCAATGATAAGTGTTACATTTCATTTTAGTTGATTGAAGTTTATCTGTTTACAAATATTATTCTATTCTATATCCTCCGTAAAAAACAAATTCAACATCGCATGTGAAAAAATTAAATGGAAATAAGATAAATAAATGCTATAGTAGGAAAGTATACAATATTAGAAATAAAAACAAAATGTATTATCCGCCATAACCAATTAGCATGGCCATTCACTTTTTCATTTATAGTCACCATTGACCAGAAATTGGTGTAATTAAAAAAGAGGAAAAGATATATGTGTCAATTTAGCACGTTGTGCGATTGAAGTGGTGGCAGGGATGGCATATTGAACGCATAAGCTTGATTAGAAAATTATCGAGATACCATTGTACAGCCGCACGCCATCATAGTTTCAGATGCTAATAATGTTTCTTCCTTAAGTTCAGAAAACCGAAAATTAGGAATAATTTTTTCTTTTACATTTGTAGAGGATCCGAATCTAGTTTTTATGTAGAATACGTATGTATATCAACTTACAAAAAAAATCGTATTTATGTCTTATACGTGTGTATAAGATAAAAGAAACAACACTAACTTTCTTCAACATTTTAGTTAACAAATAGGTATTTATACTTGGCGATTTTTTTTTGAGAAGGTAAATTTTTGTCTCTATTAGGATTTGAACCCAAATTAATTTAACTTTGAGTTAGACAAGTAATTAATGATAAAAAAATTCAATATTACGTAATTGTTATATTTCATGTTATACACCATGTCATTGCACCCTAACAGCAATTTCGTTTCTTTTCATTAATGTAAGCACTTAATTGTATAATTCTTCCTAATAAAAAATTTAAATTAAAAATAAAATTTTAATTGACTTAAGATTCTCGTACCAGTAAATTAATTTTGACATTCCTATTATAACTAATATAAGATAAGGGAATCCCTTAATACAAGATACGATTTCAAAATATTATTACTAAATGGATTCATTTAACGGGACAGATTACTGGCTTTATTTAACAATTGTATCCATAACCGCCCCTAGGTCTTGTTTGCCAATAATTGTGATGCAGCAGTGCCACGTCCATAGACTTGACATTTGGTAACAAATCATATTTAATGTAACCAAAAGAGATAATCCAACCAAACAAATTTATTGGATGGTGACCAACACATAGCACCCAGAGATTACCTACAAACTTAGAAAAAAGCATTTGGGTAGATAGCAATTTGGGCAGACATAATATAATTGTGTTTTTTTTACTATTATCTTATTGAAACATGACACATAATTTCATCTATTGTAGCTACAAGTCAACTATAACGACATCGACAGGCGGGTAAAGAAGCTATTTCTGAAGCCGATTGTTACTTTGAAAGTGGATTGAGGGCCAGATTTGTTTGGAAAATTTTTGCTTGTTTGAACTTTTAATGGAATTGTAATTTATCCCTCATTTAGATGCCTAAAAAAAAATACTATCATTTCAAAATTTGGCAAGGATTAAATCAATTATATATAATTATAAAGGTTTAATTTTTTTGTTTAGTTTTCGTTTTTTATTTTTCTAAATACAAAAATCTAAAAAATAGTAAAAAAAAAACATAAAAACTAACATAAAACTACAATTAAAAACTAAAATCAATAATAATACCAAACATCCTCTATATAACTTGTAGATCTCAAGTGATGTGATAATGCTACAATGCAGTTTCACCTTTTATGTTTTTTCTTTTGCTTATGCTTTGTACAAATAATCGCACTTCCCTCAAGTCTTTGAGTTTTTTCATTGAGCTGTTAATTTTTAGCTATAACACTTCGATGTCTAAGTTAGTGCTTGGTCTGAAGGGTGAGAAACGTTAAAGATAAGTAGTACTACATATTACTCGAATTTGTGCAACCATTTATATAGGTGTGGTGTTGTGCCACTTGGTGTAACATGTATGCCCACATCCTGTTTTTAAAGAGAGAGGATATAGGGGATGGTTGTTTAGATAAAGAAGAAAGGATGTATTGCCTAATGATAACTGAGGCGCTGCAAAGGTGAATTACCTCTTAAGTGTGATCATAGGGTGGTTGAGGCTTTGCAAGGACGAGTCACCTAGGACATGCACTAATAAGTTTAGCAACAGTTAACAACTTGTCAGTGATATCTTTACTAACAAGTTGTTAATGGTATGATGCCTTAGTTGCGCCCCTTTAAGGAAGTTTCAGGTTCCTTCGAGACCTACAAACTTGATGTAAGCATCCCTATCTTTTTAAAAGGCATTCAAATTGCATGTGTAAAGACTATAGTACTACACACCAAACGCACTGGAAGCATTGAAAATTAAGAAATCTTTTGGTGAGAGGTCGCCGGTAGAGGAAAGATCTCTCAATCATGATCATTCAACTTGTCTTGAATCTCTCGTTAGGATTCTTTTTTTAACTAGATACTCATATGAGGCAAACTCGTAGTCTAAAAATACACAACTTTGAGACTTATTTCACAACTGCATTAGGTACATATCATGTTGCATTCTTGCAAGGATTTGAATACTGAGTCTACTAGTAACTCAAGGTTGTCAAGGAACCATTTTAAAGCTTCTTTCATTGGGGTTTAGAATTGCGTATGAATGACCTTTTGCTATCGAATCATTACTGAAGTCCATAGGAACCAAAAATGCTTGTTTTCTTAAGTTTGAAGAGATCAATGCTTACTTTGACAACTTTAAAAATGGAGTGATAATTCTTTTCCATAATGTGATCTATAATATTTTTGATGATATAGACCTATACTCGAGTTAGTTGCACCCTTAGTAGTTGCACCCTCATTCATAGAGTATTTGTAAAACTAATAAGCATAAGGAAAAACTTAGGTAGTTTTATAATGGCGGCCCTTAGTGGTCTATTACAAGGCAAATGACCCTTCAATTCCATCATTTTTAATCCTATATAAAGATGATCAGAGGTTGAATAGTCATTTGCGTTATGGAGGGCCACCAAAGACTTCCTCCATGGGACAACCTAGAAAAGTTTTAAGCATAATTCAGTTGGATTTGGCCCTTTTTTTTATGACCTAGTTTGACAATTAACTATTTTTAAAAGTATATATATATATATAATAACGCTAGTTCAATGAGTGAACTAGCCTTTTTCTTTCTTTATTTTGTAGTTAAGAAAGGTAAGCAAAAACTATTGTTTTCTTTTGTTTATGCGTATTTCCTTTCCATTCTTTAATACATGTGCAAAATTTCATCATCTTCTTCTCATTCTCTTAGTTATTACAGTGGGTTAGGGAGATAGTAGTGAAGTAAGCCATCAAAATTCTCTGGAAAGGTAGAAAACTTGATATAAGTGAGCACAAAATCGGTCTAGTTGATTTTTCATTATTTCTTTTAATAATTTTAATTCATTATAAGCTAATTTATGGTATCTTGTTTTAGTTGTTTGTTGAAAATTGGGTGAAATAGGTTAGAAAAAAAATTGGAATTAATTAAAAAAAAGCAAAGGTAAGAGAAGGGGAGAACTGAGAGTTGGAGTGAGTGATAGAAGAAAGGAAGATGAAATTTGGTGGAAAGAAAGAAAGAAAGAAAGAAAGAAAGAAGAAGAAGAAGAAGAAGAAGAAGAAGAAGAAGAAGAAGAAGAAGAAGAGACAGAGAGAGAGAGAGAGAGAGCTGTGAGTTTAGGAGAGGAGGAAGAAGAAGAAGTTAGGACAATAATATAATTTCTGGGAAAGTTGAGGGTAGTTTGAGAAATTTGAGAAAATAGGAGCAATTTATTAATTATAAATAAAATTGAGTGTAAAATAGAAAATGAAAAAAAAAACTAGGAGCCTTATATAAGAAACCCTTTCATGGTTAATGATGGGCCTTTTAGTCATCTCATCCAAATAAAAAGGGTGAAATGACTAGAAGACTCATGTTTTTGTAAAACAGGGGCCATGAGGGGGCTCCCAACACAAGACTCTCATAGAAAATGTAAGTAATTACGGATAATTTGGGTAATTTTTATGAAAATATAGGAGTAAAATAATAAATAAATAAAGGTAATTTATTAAATAAGTGAAAATATAAGGGTAAATTTAGAATTTAAGTCCTAAAAGGATAATTTGGTAATAATAAAGGAAGTTGGGGGTAATATAAGAATTTGTTAATAAATGTTATAGGTATTTTAGTAATTATGGCAATAAATGAAGTAAAGATGTTTTAATAATTAGAAATAAAGAGGTAAAAAGAAAATTTTAGATTATTAAGTATTATTTGGATTTGAATATTTTCTTAAATCTAGTCTAATATAATTTTGTAAATATTTAATTCTTAAAGACGAGTTAGAAAGTAGATTAGACTTATCAAAATAATTGATTTAGGAGACTAGATTAAGATAACCTTATTTATGTGTTACATGCAAAATTGTGGAAATTTTAGTTATTAATGAATAAATAATTAAATAATCAATAATTAAATATGTTAAAATTTAAAACATATGAACTTTGAGAAATAATTAAATAATTAATTGACATGATATAATATGAATTCAATGTATGTATATATCATTACATATATTGTGATGAGTATTGGATGAGAATTTGGAAAGTATGATATTTATATTTTTCAATTATGCATTATTTGTGTAATTAAGAATAACTCAGATATGAAAAATTCTATTTATAAAAATAGATCGAGACTAGATTATATGGGATTAAGTACAGAACAATAGTGGATTGTAGATTACCTAGCATATATTATGTTCGATGGTCATATATTGATGAGTTTTTGATATACAAGTGAGAAATAGTTAGGTACCTGTCTGTGCAGTAAATGCTCAGACATCCTGAGTTTTGGGGATGCCTTGTACTAATGGATAAATATCATAGTCGTACAAAGATATCTTGAATTTTGGGGATATCTTGTGATGATGCCTAAGTACTATAGTGGTACTAGAGTATCATTTTAGATTAAGAGAGTGGAATATCCTATATCAATATTTATACACATAATTATATGTCTACACTGTGAGTGATTATGATAAGGAGAGACAAGGTGGTATACTATTTGATGTATGCCTACTAAGTTAATTAGGGCTCTAATAAAATAATTAAAGGAAATATGACAAAATGGAGATAATAATGTTAATAATGATAATATTCTTAGACATTTATTGAGTATTTGGACATATTTTGTGTTGATAGTGTATTTTTGTACTACATATGCATAAATTTTTATTTTTATATCATTTTATTTTATGTTGAGTTATTATATTATAAGAGTATAATAGGGTGACTCTTACTAAATAGGTAACTCACCCTTTACCACTATATTTTTCAAGAGATAGAGAGATTACCTATAACTCTAGTATTTGTGACTAATATCTAAGTAGGGCTAGTAGAGTAATATATTTTAGTTCAGTGATTCGGTATTTGTTTATATATATATATATATTTGAGTATTTTGGGATAGATGTCTATGTGTGAATGATATTCGTGACTAATGGATACTATTTTTAAAACTTATGAGGTTAATGTTAATTAATTATGATTTGTGAAAATTTTTTGCTATAATTATAGATTAAGAGTTAAGGATCGTCACAGTATCATTGCCTATTTCATTATGACATGCCACTAATAGGGTTAGAGGAATGTTGTTCAGGCATATGCATCACCTTATACTTGCCAGAAAGTATACAAGTTGCTTTAACCTAACCTCCACGTCAAACATGGGTTTGATAGCTTGAAAAGTGTGTTTTTAGACTATGTTTCTAGGGTGTTTCTAGGCATTTTAAGTAGTTATTTATATGTTTTAACCTTAGTTAGTTTGATCTTTTACATCTTTTTCATAATCTTTTAAGTGTTTAATTGTTTCTTTGTATTATTTAGTGTTTTAGGGAACATTTTGAGTTTATCAGAGGGGTGGATTGATGCACTTTTGTGGTTGGATATGCAGGTAGTAGAAATTCAATAGTATATTTGATTTATATGACTTAGATGATGCATTACAAGGACTGTAGAGCTTAGATGGCTATGGAATTTTATGAGGAGTAAGATCGACATATGAAGAGCTTGGAGTTCGCATTTCATGTTAATTGAAGATCTGGAGAATGAGTTATAGATAGAAGAGTGAAGAGTGCAGAAAGTTAGAAAGCCAACATGTCATGATCGTGACAGAGGGTTTTACTAGTTTTCTATGAGCATGAGGGTGACAGTGGAGAATACCTGTTGACGAGTTAAACACGAGATTTTATGACTTGGGAGACACTTTGAGACATATTTAAGGGTTAGAAACCCTAGAAGTCTCCAATCATTATCTAAAGACATACCAAAGGAAGAAAATAAGAGGTTTTGGTGGTTACCCAAAAGAGGAAATTCAATCTACCTTGGGAATCATCAAGACACACTAACACTTAGATTTTCAACATTATAGGAGCGAAGAAAAGAGTTCTAAGCTTCATTTAATTTATTCTTTTTTCTCTTTCTACCTTTTTGTATGAAAAATATGTTAGTTAGTGGATTTATTATTATCATGAGTAACTGAACTCTTTGTATGGATTACTCTTGAACTATTTTGTGAAACTTTTGCTTATTTATTCATGAATGAATATTTATGATGTTTATTGTGCCCATATCTTGTAATAAATGAGAGATTGAGATAAGGAATTTGTGTTAGACTGTACAATAAAAGTTGGCACCTAATAGACCTATAAATATCAGGTTTTGAAGTAGTGGAAGAGAGATTTTAACTAATTGATTATTACTTATAGGATTGCTTTATAGCTATTTTAATATTTAGGAAAAGTTTTATAGATTGCGATTGCAAAACTGATTCTATCTTATTTTAATTAGGTAAAACTAATTACACTTTGAGAAAGGGTAACCAAATTTTAGGAAATCTTGGGTCAAATATAATTGAATCACTAAGTTAAGAGGAAAAAAAAAGGAATATAAATAATTTCTAGTCTTAAACCTTGAAGTTACCAAACTCCTGCACTTTTTTCCTTTGATTATCATTACTAGTTTATTTACATTTAATTTATTTTTCAGTTACTATTGCTTGAATTTGTTTCTTAAAAAAAGTTTAACCTGAATTAAGTGGTGACTAATTATAATCCTTATAAGACGATATCTACTTATATTATAAGTTACGACCCATGCATTTGCGATATTTAGCGTAAAACAAGTTTTAGCACTAACAAGTTTTTGACACTGTTGCCGGGGATTGTTATTTTAGCATCTTCTTTAGTTTGAGTGATTTTGATTTAAGGGTTTTTGATACTTTTTCTTGTGTATTTGTAGGTGCATGAACACAAGGAGTACTAGAAGGTCCAACGACCTAAGTGAAGAAAAGTTTTTAGATATCGTAAGGCACGAGTGAGAGTTAAGAAGAGCTAGATACTAAGAAAGGATTTAAAATAATATGGCAGAAGAAGATGAACAAGGAGGAGGTCAGAGGACACTTATGGACTTCATGACGCTTTGATTTAATTATAATCAACAAGGGATCACAAGGCCTCTTGTGTAAGTAAACAACTTTGAAATTAAGCCAACTTTCCTCAACATACGTTAGTTTAATGTTCAATTTTACGGTTTGGAAAATGAGGATCCTAACATATATCTAGCAAATTTCTTGGAGATTAATGAAACTTTTAGGTATAATGGATTGTTGGATGATATAACTAAGATGATGTTGTTTCCCTTCATTTTGAAGGATAAAGCTAAGGCGTGGTTGAATTCTATCAATCTTAAGAATATTAAAACTTGGGAGTAACTTACATAAGCATTCTTAATCAAGTACTTCCTACTGACCAAGACAATAAGAACCATTAAGGAGATCGCAAACTTCCAACAATGTGATGGAGAGTCCTTATATGAGGCATGAGAGCATTTCAAAGAGTTACAAAGGAGCTATCTACACTATAACCCTTCAAGGGAGTTTTTCTTACAAACATTTTACAATGAAGTGGTTTAAAGCACAAGAAGAACCATAGATACAATGATAAGAGGTTCTTTCATAAGAAAAATAATTGATGCAGCCTATGATCATTTGGAGGAGATGGCAAACAATAGTTGCCTATGGTCAAATGATAGAGGTAGGCAATGATCCAAAAAGAAAAAAAAAAGTATGATTCTAATTAATTCAGTGGTAACTCTACAAGCAAAAATTTTGACTCTCACCAAGTAATTGAGTAATATATAAGGAGCATCCTCATCTTCAGTAAAGGCAAAGTAACTCTGGTGTGAGTTATATGGACAAGACAATCATATCACTATTGACTGCTTCATGATAGAGATGAATGGAGTCGAACAAGTAAATTATATTGAAGGCCAACAAATAAGTAACAATGCATATGCCAATACTTATAATCTAAGATGGAAAAACTACTGAAATTTTTCTTGGAACACTAACAATGTAGGGAACAATATGAGAGCTCAAGATCCATCGGGTTTTCAACAAGATAGATAAGGATACTTATAGAGCAAGATGGATAAGCTTATGGACGTTTTGGGTTCAAAGTTCATGAACTAAGAAGAATGCTAAAGAAGGCAATAGGAGAGCCAAAAGTGGATGGAGGCAAAATTTGATCAAATAGTAAAGAATCATGCCTCCATCCACAACTTGGAGGTTTCAGTGGGGTAACTTACTAATGCTCTATCTTTTAAAAGTGTGGGGAACTTTTCAAGTAACACGGAGACTAATCCAAGGGAACAGTTGAAGGCCATCAAGGTTATGACTACAAATGAACTAGAAGACAAGAGATAGAGGAAGAGCAAGAAGAAGAGAAACTATATGTGCCACTGCTACCATACAAGCCAAAGATACCTTACCCACAAAAGCTTCATCAAAACTTAATGGACACTCAAGCTGCCAAGTTCTTAGAGAAATTGAAAAAGTTACACATATATTTGTCATTTGAAGAGGTGTTAAAGAAAATGCCCAAGTACGCAAAGTTTTTAACAGATATCTTAACCAACAAGCACACTTGGAAAAACAACCAAACGGTGGCATTGACGGGAAGTTATAGCTCAATTAGCACTAGCCACATGCTGTCCAAATTATAAAATCCAGAGAATTTTATTATACCTTGTGTTTTTGGTAATTTGGAGTTTTAAAACTATTTGTGTGATTTAGGAGTAAGTGTTAATTTGATGCCTTTATCTATTTTCAGAAAATTAAGGATAGGTGAGATGAAGCTGACTTCCATACTCATTCAATTGGAAGATCAAATAATGAAGGAGCCATTTGGATTAGTTAAAGACTTACCGTTAAAGGTGGAAAAATTATTCATTCCAGTAGATTTTGTGGTGCTTGATTTTTAAGAGGATGGAGGCTGCCCAATGATCCTTGGTAAACCCTTCATAAACATTAGAAGACCATTGATTGATGTCCATGATGGAAAGTTAGTCCTTCGTATTGGTGATGAGAAAGTAACATTAATCATAAGTAAGAAGTTGAACAATTCAGTGAAAAGAAATGCTTGCATAAAAGTAGATGTAATTGATAAGTGTGGATAAGAGCAAGAGGTGAAACGAAAGGAAGAGGAAGGTTTCAAAGATGAAGGACAAAAAAAGAAGGAGGATAAGTGGGGTAAGAAGTTAAAACAAGAACCTTTATGAAGATCTAAGGTCCCTATTTCATTCTCTTTAGTGAAACCATCTGTACTTGAGTTACAATCCTTACTTCCACACTTGGGATGCACTTTCTTTGGTGAGGGAAAAACACTACCCATAGTTATTTCTAACAAATTTACTTTGGAATAAGAGATAAGGGTAATTAAGATAAGAAAGAAGAGGATTAGAGCATGGTTGAAGTTGTTTCCTTGTAAATTCAAAACTTAGTTAAGAGAACCATTTAAAATTGTTCAAGTTTACAAGCATGAAGAGCTAAGGATGGAAGTCTCAAAGAGAAGAATTTTCAAGGCTATTAGGCCTCATGGTAAGCTTTACTTTGGGGGAGGACTCTCACATGAAATGGAAGTAGTTTATTTCCTTTTCTCTACTCTTTCATGATTGAATTGAAGTTTTGGTAAAGCCCATGACCTTAAATGAATAATGTTTTTTCTAGTGCTTAAATTGTTTGATGTGTTACTTCTATGCTCTTAAGTTATTTCTTCTTTTAATCTTATCTTTTCTTTTGTTTAATTGATGTTTTCTTAAGTTTAATTGATGTTCCTAGGATAATTTGATGTTAATTTATAAGTTTGAAGGTTTGGAATGAGTTAAAATCAAGTGGGAGGTCATTTTATGCAAAATTAGGCCAAAACAGAGGAAAACCTCTATCACCCTCATGCTCTGGCATGAGGGTGACAGAAATTCACCACACCCTCTGTCATGATCGTGACAGATGTTGTTGACCATTCGGGTCTCCTCTTTTAAAAACCCTAACTTCCTTTATCTTTTTCATTTCTTTCCTTCTCGCACTCTTCTCTTTAACCATATCCGGCACCTCCATAATCTTTTCAAGCCTCCTTACTCAGTTTTTCATCATTTTTATCAAATTCTTGTGATTTTGCATGAGTTTTCCACAAAAATTTCCAAATTTATGCATTTTTCATCTTTTTTTTTCCCATTCTTTGCTCACTTTCACACCTCCTTCTCACTAGATTAGCTGTTTTGGTTTTCTCTTGAGTCTTTTCACTTTGTGTATGTGATTTTACAGGTATTTGGCCGCCATGCCTCTAAGAATGAAGTCCATTGTGAGGAAATCAATCCCACCAATTCAAACAGAAGTAGCTGAACAAGGAGTTAGGGATATAGCTAAAAAATATAGAGGTCCATTCCCCATTTTCTCCAAAGAAGAAGGTGAGGGCTTAGGTCTCAAGGACAAAGTGTTGAAATTAAGTAGAAAAGGTGGTTGGGAAATATTTGTACAAATGGATTATCCTATACATCAAGAGCTTACCCTTGAATATTTTTACCTCTTTGCATTATGAATCAAAGAAACCAAATGTGTTTTGGTTTAAGTTAAGAGGTAAAGCTTATAACTTGGATGAAAAAGTGTTGAATAAAATTTTTGGTTTTCCAAAAGCATAGGTGGAAGACACCTACCAAGATTTTTCATTCTCAATCTATTGGAGATATTTAGCTGAATTGCCTAATTTCAATCCTCATAATTCTTACATTCTTAGCCAAGAACATTTGTTCTTACACAAACTCATATGCTATTTTTTTTCTCCAAAACTCAAAGAAAAAAATGTTCTGTTAAGGAATTGTTTTTTTTTTTTGTGGTGCATAGATGAAAAGATTAATCTTCACATGTCTTTCTATTTTTTTAAGCTCTTATGCAATCTATGGCCAAAAGGGGGAATTATTTATGCATAGGGTATCTTGCTATTGCTTTAGCCTATCATTTTTCAATTGATACTACTGGCTTGACTAAAATAGCTTGTGAATATTTTAATTCCACATACTTGAGATGTTTTGAGATTCTGGAGTACAACAATATGGAGCTCTGGAATTCTCGTAATACTGTTAAACATAGGTTCACCCAAGGAGCTTCTAATTTCAATCTTACACCTGAATCTGATAATACGTCTAGTGAAGAATTTGAGGAGTCAGGTTTGCAACTAGTGATCAATGTCATGGAAGCTAACAACTGCAAACTGTTGTATAAACAGAATCAAATAGATGAAAAGTTAGAAAGGATGGCTCGCCAACAATGCTATATCACCAAAAAGGTTCTCAAATCCTTTGAGGTCTAAGGACTCTAAGTGTCATTCCCAACGCCATCCCCACCCCTCTCCATAAGTTTTCTTGCCCTTTATTTATGTGTTATTTATTTTGTTTATTTGTACTGTTGGTTGGTTTGTTTTGTGTTCCTTGTTTTTAGTACTTTATTCAAATATTGAGGACAATGTAGCCTTCAAGTATGGTGAGGTAGTCTTTGTGTGTGTGTTTTTTTTTTTGCATTTTTCTTGTCATTTAGGATGCATATTAGGCTATTAGTATTAGGTATGTCAATTTCCTTTCACTTAAATATTTGTGATGAGTGTTTTACTATGAAATTTTATCATTGTATTTGGAATGAGATTAAGTATGTGCTTGAATTTGAATTAGCCTGCTTGAATAGAAGGTGAACTATGCTGAGTGATCATCATAGTTGGTTGAATAAACTTAGTCAGAAATTGGTACTTGAGTGATTAGGAATGTGTGAAAGCATGATGGATTTTCGTTTGAACCTATGTGAGGAATTAAGCCTATATGAACTTCATTCCAAAGTCACTTCATTTCTTTGTGTGTGTGATACTTCCCTAGGTGATTACCTTCAAAACTTACTATAAGCTGATTTAGCTCGTCTAGAAGCATGCTAGATGGAAATTATTAAGGCCTTCTTTCTTTCAACATTTGATTTAAATGCCCATCTGTTTCATTATCTCTTGTAAACCCATTTTGGGCCTTTAACCCTTTTGTTTCTTGAAGCAAAAACCCTATTTTAAAATCTAAAAATCCCATTAGCCTTACCTAATCACACGTCTAATGAAGTGCTAAGTGACCATTAGTTTTAGGACTTATGGTTTACATTTTATTGTGAGAGGATTTGAGCGATACTTCTACTCATATAGTGCATTGCATTTAGTTACTACTATTGTTTGCTTATTATTACAAAAAAGAAAAGCAAAAAAAATAAATCAATAAAAATTTTAAAAATTAAAAGAGTAAGAAAAAATAGAAAATAATCAAATATAATAGCAATAACTAGTGTAGAGTAGTTAGATGTATCCACATGCATATCTCAGAAGTATATTTAGTTATCCATTTTTACACTTAGTGCTTTATGAACACTTGCGACGAGGCCTTAAAACCCTTTTTGACTCACTTTAACCCTAGCCCTATTATAACCTTAATTGATCTATTATAGCATATAATCTGTGTGGAAGAGCATTGGTGAATTTGCAAGTATATGGTAGTGTGGTATCGTAGAGGAAGTCTTGAACGAAACACTAACTGTTAAATACTCGAGTGAAATGATTAAATATTGTAAGGAAAATCCATCTTGATTTTATGCTTACCTTTGACCAATGATACTTAAGTTGAGTTTGTTTATGCGTACTGATGAAAACTAATTATGATGTATGTAGTAACTTGACATTCGAGTTGTCAAAGTTTGGAAGATTGCATACATTTGATCTCTTTGAAAATGAATTGATAATATTTTATGGATGTGTTTGATTTTGTTTGATGATAAAAAAAGGTTTTAAGTGTGGAAAAGTTTGATAAGTGTGTTTTAGACTATGTTTCTAGGATGTTTCTAAGAGTTTTAAGTGTTGTTTATGTGTTTTATCCTTAGTTAGTTTGATCTTTTACATATTTTTCATTATTTTTTAGGTGTTTAATTGTTTCTTAATGTTATTTAGTGTTTGAGGGAAATTTTGGAGCTTATTTGAGGGATGGATTGATGCATTTTAGTGGATAGATATGTAGGTAGCAAAAATTCGGCAGTGGTTTGATTCAGGTGACTTGGAAGATGCATTAGAAGGAATTGTAGAGCTTGAATGATTATGAATTCTTATGGGGAGTAAGATTGTAGTTTAAATTGCATTTCAATTGGAGATCTAGAGGAGTTATGACTAGAAGAGTGAAGAGTGCAGAAAGCTGAAAAGTCAATATGTCACGATTGTGATAGAGGGTTTCGCCAGTTTTTTGTGACCTTTGTGCTTATAGAGATGACTTGTTGATGAGTCAAATAAGGGATTTTATAGCTTATGAGCTAGTTTTTGATATATTTGAGGGTTAAGAACCCTAGGAGCCTCCAATCATTAACTAAGAACATACCAAAGGAGGAAAAGAAGAGGTTTTGGTGGCTACCAAAAAGAGGAAACTCAATCCACCTTAGGAATCATTAAGACACAGTAACACCCAGATTTTCTAATATTCACAGAGTGAAGAGAAGAGTTCTAAGCTTCATCTGGTTTATTCTTTTCTCTTTTTTCTACCTTGTTTTATGAAAAATATGTTGGTTGGTGGATTTATTATTTCCATGAGTGGCTGAACTTTTTGTAAGAATAACTCTTAAACTATTTTGTGAAACTCTTGTTTATTTATTTAATGAATGAATGCTTATGATGTTTATTGTGCCTATACCTTACAATAGATTGAGAGATTAAGCTATGAAATTTGTCTTAGGATGCTCAATGAGAGTTAACACCCAATAGACCTATAAACATCAAGTTTTCAAGTGGTTGAAGAGAGATCTTCACTATTTGATTATTTCCTATAGAATTGCTTCATATCTAGTTGAATATTTAGGAAAGATTTTGTAGATTGAAAGATTGCAAGACTAATTCAATCTTATTTCAACTAGGGAAAACTAGTTACCCCTTGAGACAAGGTAATTAAACTTTAGGAAATCTTTGGTCAAACATAATTGAATCAATAAGCTAAAAGGAAAAAAATACGGATAGAAGTAATGCCTAATCTTAAACCTTAAAGTTACGAAATTCCTGCACTTTGTTCCTTTGATTGTCATTGCTAGTTTATTTAACTTTATTTTATTTTCAGTTATTGTTGCTTGAATTTGTTCTTTAAAAAAAGTTTAAACTGAATTGAGTGGTGACTAAATACAATATTTGTGGGACAATATTCGCTTATACTACAAGTTACAATCCATGCACTTATGATATTTAGCATAAAACGAGTTTTAGCACTAACATAGCTACTCTAAAGTTGCTCATAAGTTGAAAAGAAAATTTGTATTCTTAAATATGGAAGATAAGAGTATATATAACTTTAGGTCTATATGGGTGAGGCAAACCCTCACTTCAATAAGAGGTAGAGGGGCCACTCAATGCTAGAAAAGCAAGTTAAAGTTTTCTTGGATAAGGAATTCTCACTACCCTCTTAGAATGCATTACTATAGGAAGAAGTTCTCCTTATGGTTGGCTTATATCAAATCATATGTGACCTTATTTTTCCTAGGCTTGTTTCTTTTCCATGTTTCTATCATAAATATGAATTGAGCTAAATTAATGGGAAGGCTAATAAGAAAGGTACCAACCATATTGTGGTAGCAAAGAAAAGAAAAAGGATCCCATCACTAATCCAGTGGTCATCCTTGCGCAGTCTATTAACAACATGACCCCATTAAAGGCCTTGACGATGAAGGTTATTAACTTTCCCTTAACTCCTAAGCCTATTTTTTCCTAGTCCTTATTATAGAAGTCAATCATTGATGATGTATAATATTTTAGTTGGAATATTTGAATGACTAACTCCTTGTTCAAAGCCAATGGCATTATTTTGTATATCTCTTGCTAACTAATCCTCGCTACCGATAACAAAATCCTTAATGAGGGTATATGGGAAACCTCCTATACCCTAGGTGAGCATAATATGGTAAAGGTAGGCTTATATTAACCCTTTGACATTTTAATGATATTTTGTGGAATAATTTCACTTAACCCCCTAATCCTTAAGCTTATTTGCCTTATGCATGAAGAAAGTAGTGATGAAACTCGAGTGTTTGTGTTGTAAGTGATTTATTAATAGGGATTGGGGAGGGGGGAGGGGGATACACACACAGAGAGAGAGAGAGAGAGAGAGAGAGAGAAGAATAATAGAGGAAAAAAAAGGCTCAAACCACTTATTTATTACAATCACTTTTAGATTTATCTAACTACAAAAAAATCTACTAATAACTTCCTTAAGATTTAATCAAAAAAATCCTAAACAAAATAATAAATATAATTGTTCAAGGATAAGCTATTTTTGAACTATCCTAATCTTTAAATTATTCTAAAATTATCCCCTTTAATTCAAAGATGAGTTAAACTCAAAATATTAAGGGGAATTTTTTGAACTTGAATTCAGATAAGACTTTTGTAAAAATATCTGTTGGTTGATTATCAGTGTTAATATACTTCAACTGCACGACTCCTTTAGTAACTAACTCTAAAATGAAGTGATATTTAGTTTCAATATGCTTTATTCTTCCTTGTTGAATTGAATTTTTTGCCATAGAAATTGCTAATTTGTTGTCCCAGAGTAGTATATTTGGTTCACATTTCTCTTGTTTCAACTCTTTCATAATCCTTCTTAGCTAAATAAAACGACATGTTATATTTACTATTGTTGTATATTCTACTTTTGTGTTTAAGAGGGTTGTATTTTTCTACTTCTTTGATGACCAAGATATGGCATAATCATTATCAGTAAAAGTAACAAGTTTAATTGGTTTGCCTCTTGAATACCCGATTCCATGATTTGAAGTTCCTTTCATATAGCATAAAATTCTCTTTCCAGCTCTTAAATGAAGTTTACTTTGACTGTGTATGAACATGGAAACAAAATTAACCAAAAAAAAGTGTTGTATTTATGAGATACATAGACCTCCCACAATGCTTTTAAACTTGCTCTCATCCACTATTTTCAATTCCATCACCCAACATAATTTTTTCATTTGCATTTAAGGGTGTTTCAATAGGCTTAATCTTCCATACCAACTTTTCTCAATAAATCATTAGCATACTTCTTTTGGGAGATAAAAATACCATAAGAATCTTACACAATCTCAAATCCTAAAAAATAATGCAATAAACCCAAATCAATCATCTTACAGTATGCATCACATACTCCTTAAATGCCTTCATCATGGAAATTGAATTTCCTATGTAAATCATGTCATCAACATATAAACACATAATAAAAAAATTGCAGCCATCATTCTTCAAATACAAAGTTGGATCACTAACACTGTTCTGGAAAATTTTTTAAGCAAAATAATTATCAATCTTGCTATACCAAGCCCTTGGTTCTTATTTTATAGTATATAAAGCTTTATACAACGTGTACACCTTAGGTTTGATCCTTTCACAACAAAATCCTATAGTTGTTTTACATACGCATCTTCTAAAAGTTTACCATTTTAAAAAGTAGATTTTATATCTAACTGATAGACATCCCATCCATTATAAGCAGCTAATGTTGGGACTATTCCAACAGTATCAAAATGAACAACTGGTGCAAAGGTTTCAATGAAATCAATACCTGGTATTTGAGAACACCTTTTTGCAATTAGTCATGCTTTATGTTTCCATTAGAATTTATTTTGAATTTATAAATCCACATAAGGCCAATTGCCTCCTTATCTTTTGGTAAATCCACTAAGTTCCATGTCTTATTCTTCTAAATTGTTAACATTTCTTCCTCTATGACCTGCATTCATTCTTTCTTTGTTGTTGCTTTTTCAAAACAATTAGGTTTCATACCACGTAATGAATATTGACATGAAGTATAAATATTAGTTAGGCTTTTAAACTATTAAAGAGTTGAATCATCATTATCATCTTGATCTTTTTTTTCTTCCATCATTAATGTAGACTTTGAACTCAAATCCCAAGTTTCACTTTCACTAAATATAAGCTAATAATTAATATGTTAGTTCAAGGATTATAAGGCCTACCCTTAGTTACTGCACTATAACTAATAAATTTTTTTAATGCTTTATCATCTAATTAACTTCTTAATTCAGAAGGTATAAAGTATAAACAGTACAACCAAATATCCTCAAATGACTCACAATAGGTTTTGTACCATGCCATGGTTTGTAAGGTGTCATACCTTGTAAAACTTGAATTAGAAATCTATTATTCAAGTATACTTCAACATCTACTACCTTAGCCTAGAGTTTTTTTTCGGTTGGAATATCTTAATCTTTCAACATACTTTTTAAAGCATCAACAATGATTTTATTCTTTCATTCTACTACTCTATTTTTTCATGGGTGTAGCTTGTTGGTCTCTGACATAAAATGTCATGAAAATAAGAAAATTTTATAAATTCAAGGGGACAAAAACTCTCTACCACATTCAGTATAGATAGTCATGATAAAACAACTATTTTCTTTCTTAACTATAAGTTTCAAAAGACTTCATACTTTTCCTTCAAAAAATAAACCAATGAATTACTTGAAAAATCATCCATAAAAAGTATGAAAGGTTTACTCCCACCTAAGGAAGAAGTCTAGATAGGGCCACATCATTTGCATGAATGAACATCCATGCTTTTATGGCCCTTCATGCCTTGCTCATAGGAAAAATATCTCAATGTTGTTTGCCATAAACACATGCTTTACATAACTGTTTATCACCTTTTAGAATAGGAAAACTAGACATATCTCCTTTTATGTAATAAATCTAAACCTCTAAAGCTAAGGTGAACAAATCTCTTTTGCCAAACTATATAATCATTAGATGAAGCACTAAATGCATTGATAGTTAGTTTTGGCAACCTAATAGGAAACATTTTATTTTCAATCATTTTAACTAAGTAAATCAAATTCATGCTTCTTTTCTAATAAATCTTGCATTCATTAATATCAAACATCACATAATACCCTCTTTTCATTAATTGACCCAACCTAAGTAAAGTCTGTTCTGAACCAGGAGCATGCATGACATTATAATTAAGCTTCATTCCAAACTTTGACATTATTGTGATAGTTCTCATTCCACTTACCTTAACATAATTGTTGTTGCCAAATTTCAAATTTGTCTACACTAAATCATCCATGTCGATAAATATTTTTTTGTAACTAGTTATATGATTACTATAGCCACTATCAAGACATCGAAAATCTTGCATTATATTAGTACAAGCAATAAAACAAGTAAGAAATAGGTTTTCTCCATCATCTTTTTCCTTATGAAAATTATGTTGATCATCATTCTTCTCATAAAGTCTTTCTTAACATTACCATATTTCTTGCAATAATAACATTGAACAGTATTTCTATCTCAACATGATCATATTTCTTCTAATAATAACATTGAACGGCATTTTTATTCTGCCTAGACCTATTATACTAGTAATCTTTATCATCATGACTAAATGTGATCCCTATATTACTTAGGTGGGGGGGGGGGGGAGTTAATTGTGTATTTAAAAAAATTCTTACTAAATTAAACAATCTAGGTCAATTTTAACTATGTGCAATCTCTAAACCAAAATTTAACCTCAATAGAATGATATGCATATGCTAAATTGATAAACTTAGATCAATAATATAATGAACACAATTACGTAAAACTAAAGAGATAAGGGAAAGAGAAGAACACCAAGATTTATAGAGTTTCAATACTCTAAAGATAGACGACGTCCTCTCTCCAACTACTTGTTGGAAATTTCATTAATAACTAATCTTACATTAAATGGGTGAAGAGTAACCCTTTATAATCTTGCTTAAAATTGAAGAGTAATCCTTTAAAATCTCACTTTAGGGGTGAAGAGTAACTTAATAATCTTATTTTTTTAAGGGTTAAGAGGAACCCACACAATCTTATCTAACAAGGGTCAAGAGAAACCTAATACAATCTTCCTTTAAATGGGTGAAAAGTAACCCTTTTTGCAAAATTGAAATACAAAAATTTAATCAACAAAAAATTGCCCCTAAGATTAGGCTACCCAAGCATCAATTCAAGGTTATATAGATTATCAAAAACCTGATCAAAATCAATCTAAGAAAGGAATCAAGTGTAACCAATACAATGCTATACCTTATACATTTCCTAATGCTCATATGTGGCATAAATCAATCCAAATCACTTTCAATAATCACATAATCTAATTACTTTTCCCATAGGTCAAGAAAAACCTATTAACACTGTTTTTAATGGCAAAGAAGAGCCTTAAACGCAATCAATAACCAACACAAACAAATTCCCAAATTAAATAACCAAAAGCATACCTTTTATGGTGTTTCAATGAAGCTCATGCAATAAAATCAATTATGAAATTTCTAGGGATAATTAAACAATATGGAAAGTCTTCTAATACCTTTACAGATCACACACAATCAAATTGAAGCAACAAAAATGTGATTATAACATCAATTAATTAGATTTAATCAATATAAATACAAGATGACAAATTATGTAGTATTTATGTTTCAGCTCAAAAATCAATGTTGTTAATCCACAACAAAATGTAAAATTAACACAAAGCCTACTGAAACATTAATCTATCAGTTATCAAAATTGGAGTAACCTATAAATTGGAGATTAAAAAAACAAAATAAGAGCTTAAAAATGGAAAACAAAGTTGTACCACATTCTTGAGACCTCAAGCAAAATGAGTGTGATGTTTTGGAAGGAAAAAAAATAGATATAATTATTGAAAATCGAAAAACATAGTAGATGAATAAAAATAGAGACAGTTTTGTGTATATGACTTTATGAGCTTGGAACAAACAAATTTGACACTTAAAAATTCTAAATCAAGCTTACTGAAAGTCGTCTATGTCTAAAAAATTTGAAAAAATAATTTTATTATAATAAAAAATAATTTAAAATAAGAAATTTGAGATTGAATGAAGGGCAGTAAGAAAGTTGCCAAAACTTGAGTAAGAACACTTTGGAAGTTTTGATTTTTTATAAAGATGCATAAAGAATGTTATGAAAGGTTTGTAACACTTATTTATAGTGTTAAGAAGTGGTTATAGACATTATAAACAAAAATCTAGATGTTTGAGAGATAAAAAGTAGTTGAAAACCGAAACCCCAATACTAGTCGTTAGCAATAGGGATCTCAATGGCAGTACTTGGGGAGCTTAATGGTGTCATTGAGGTCTCTATTCAACCACCGTTAATCTTTTTGAAAAACAAGGGTTAAATGGTCCTTGAAATAAGGTGCCATTTAGGTCTTATTAGCCTGCCGTTTAAGCTCTAGAAAACACAAAATCATATTCCAATCAATTCCAAACATTTCCAAACATTTTTCTATCATCAATAAAGACTTCAAAAAAAAATTTAAAATATATATCAAGGCCTTTTTGATTAACAAAAACATTCAATTAATTCAAAAAATAATAAGTAGTCTTTATTATGAAATCTTTTCATTCTAATTAACTTTAACCTTTTCATAAACATTTTTTAAACTTCCATAAATCAAAATTCACATCATAAATAGATTTAAAAAAATTAAAAAACATATAAACAAATTTAACCAACAGTTAAAATCACTTAAACTCATCAAGAGGCATACTTTAATACAATTTATTATATTACCTCTTGATTAAACACCTTAATTTCTACATGTCTTTCTAAAACAATTTCCGACATGTCATAAACAAAATAAATTAATCACTAAAACAATAATTCAAATCCTATATACTTATGTAAATATGTCATACAAATGTGATAGCCCTTTCAAGCATTGATAAAGATCAAGTTTAGAACACTTAAATTCTAAGACACTTTCCTAAACCTATCTAAACTTAATCTTCTTCTTTTTTTCTTCACTTTTGATCATCCATTCTTAATCATCTAAAACTTGCACTTCATATTCTTTATGAAAGCTCTTTTACTTTAAGCTTTACAAACATGTTCTTGAACTTTAAACATTTACCTTTTTTATAAATACATTAAAACTCAAGTATTACTATCAATAATGTTTTTTCATCATTAAATCACTTGATTGGAAACTCCTTTAGTTTAACAATTAGTTTTTCCATAATATAAGTAAGAACATGAGTTATTTTCATTTCCTCCAAAATTTCTATGCTGACTAATGCTTTTACCTCTACCTTTTTCCTTTACCAAGATTTGATCTCCCACGACCTCAATTCAATCTACTACCATATGCATTGATTGATTTCTCCTTTGAATCAAGTGTTGATTGAAATTTTTGTTAAACCAAAACCCAATGGATATATTTAAATGTTGTTCACATGTTTGAAGTGACCTTTTCAATTCATGTAAGGAATAATTGTTTAGGTCTTTTGACTCTTCAATAGTTACTACCACATGGTCATTTTTCAGGTAGATTATGAAGAACTCTTTCCATAAATTTTTTTTCGTCAATTCTTCTCTAAAAGATATAATTTGATTTATGATTGAAGAAAATTTTTCGTCAAGAAAAGAATTCTTGCATAGTTTCAATGGCCTTTGTTGAACCAAACCAAGGTGGTTCTAATCATGTGTTTTGATGATGACAAAAAATTATCCTTACTAATGTTTAAGTGTTTGAAATGTTTATAAGATAGGTTGATGAAACCTAAGGTAGAAGAGCCATCTTGAAGATAATCAAGAAGTCAAGCATTAGGTGATCAAGAGCTTGAAGATTAAAGA